>JACEFZ010010090.1:135000-336593 GCA_014155875.1 Cepaea nemoralis
TTAAATTCTGATTTTGTTAGCCAGCAGCGTAACTGATGATATTGATAATCCTGGCTGTTGTCTGTCTCGTTTCTTTTCTTTTCATTTTTTGTTTTTTTAAATACGGATGATCCGTCGGTTTTTCTTGGGAACAATTCATGAGAATCATCGCCGAGCTACGGAGTGCGTTCTCTGTGCTCGATGGCATCTTCAACTATCTGCGAAGAGAGGGTGAAGAGAAGAAGACGAGGGGAAGGCGAGAGAAGGAGGTAGAGAAAAAGAAGAGTAAGGATTAATCGTATGTATCGTGTAGAAGAACAGGTAGATAGATCATCGTGGCTTGGAGAGAATGGTGCTACAGGGAGTGACAAGAGGATCTGACCGACACTCAAAACTCGGAGGAAAGGACAGACGGACACATAATCAGACTGCTACTGGTACCATTAGTATTGGGGACTCTTCGTTTGCTGTTGAAGATGAGGACGGAGCACGTTTGGGAATGTCCCGAGAGTTGTGATGCCATTTCTTGTCTAAACACAACTCAACGCTTCGTCTTGTATTGCATGCATTTGCTGTCGGTTCGAAACATTTCTTTTTATAAAGTTAAGGATTGCTCCTTGTCTATAACCATATGCATAGTAATACTGCGTTTAGTGGTCATATCATTACGTTTGTCGCAATGTGTATTTATTTTAAGTATTTCACAAAATAAAAGGTCTTCTTTACAAGCCTTTCGGTGTATTGGGTACATGGCAAAAGATCTCTTTTACACTCCGTTTGATGTATTGGTCTCTTTTAAGCACTATTTTGGTGTATTGGGTACGTGGTAAAAGGTGTCCTTTATCCTTCTTTTGGTGTATTGAGTATATAGTAAAATCACTAATTTTACACACATTGAGACGTATTGGGTACATGGTAAAAGGACTCATTTTACACACATTGAGACGTATTGGGGACATGGTAAAAGGACTCATTTTACACACATTGAGACGTATTGGGGACATGGTAAAAGGAGTCATTTTACACACATTGAGACGTATTGGGTACATGGCAAAAGGACTCATTTTACACACATTGAGACGTATTGGGTACATGGTAAAAGGACTCATTTTACACACATTGGGTCGTGTGGGTACATGGTGCTAATCCCATATTTTCATAACCCAAACAGCATACAGTAAATGATGTGATCAATATCAAACCGGCTGTTCTTACTTTCGATGTCAATTCCGGGTATCCACGTTTGGCTTGAAGAGGTCAAATTAAAACACCATCCGCCCAAATTAAAACACCATCCGCCCAAATTAAAACACCATCCGCCCAAATTAAAACACCATCCGCCTCAATAGGTATTCGCACGTTCTAGTGCACTAAGCTGATTTTTGCGTGTAGATTGCTTTCCCTATTACCAGTGTCCCTCGTCATCAGGCGCATTTCGACTTCTGGGGTACTTGTTATTTACGTACCCACGTCAAGGACAAGTAGTCAATATTTTAGTCCGGAAGTTTAAGAGCGAGCCAGCTTATCCATTCGGCCATGCTGACCTAGACACTTGTTGATTGCCTTGTTTATAATGTTAAACAAGCGCGCTTTGATTTTCTTTTATAACTCACGGCTTGGGGTCGCTTCAGTTTTCGTCTGTTGATAATTACGTTTCGCACACGAAAATTAACTTCCTGTTCCATGTGATGAACGTCATTTAATACCTTCATATCAGTGTGGTTGAGTGCTTTCCTTGATGCTGTCGTTTTAGGGTTGGTCTTATATTTCAGATTCTGTGCTGAGTTTAAGGTTTGGGAATGGGAAAGTTAGACGAGGATAAATATGCTCAACACTGCGTTAAAGATTAACAGATAAAAAGTAGAATAACGGAATAAACAGGGTTGTAGCAGTTTGCTTAGACGACAAACAGAAACGGTAAACACTGAATAATTACAACCAAACATGCTTAATGTCAATTGAAACGAGAAAAAGAGTGTTGAGATGCTACATTGAACCTGTACTTTTATATGGATGTGAAGCGTGGACAATGAGCAGTCAGGCTGAAAAACATCTGATGGCTGTAGAGATGTGGTTTCTGAGGAAAATGCAAAGAACACCATGGACAGCCAGAAAGACCAATGAACAAGTCCTTCAAGAAACAAATGAAGATCGTAAATTGATTAGAGAAATTAGACGTAGACAGTAAAAATGTTGTGGGCATGTTATGAGAAGAAATGGATTGGAGAATTTGGTGACAACTGGTAAGATCCAGGGGAACAGACCAAGGGGAAGACCTAAAAGCAAGTACCTGGATGGCTTGGCCTTGTGGCATGGTCGAGACAGAAACACGGAGCTGATCCACGACTCTGGTGATCGAGTGAGATGGCAGAACATAACCGCCCATGCTTACCGGCATGGCACATGATGGATGGATGGATGCTTAATTCTACTTACTTTACCTAATCTACTTGCGTTACTTACTCTACTTACTTTACTTACATTATCCATTCTACTTACTTTACTTACTCTACGTACTTTACTTCTTATACTTCTTTTACTTACTTACTTTTCTTTATTACCCACTTTACTTACTTTACTTATTCTACTTACTTTACTTACATTATCCATTCTACTTACTTTACTTACTCTACGTACTTTACTTCTTATACTTACTTACTTTTCTTTATTACCCACTTTACTTACTTTACTTACTCTACTTACTTTACTTACATTATCCATTCTACTTACTTTACTTACTCTACGTACTTTACTTCTTTTACTTTCTTACTTTTCTTTATTACCCACTTTACTTACTTTACTTATTCTACTTACTTTCCTTATTCTACTTACTTTACTTACTCTACTTACTTTACTTACTCTACTTAATTTACTTACATTATCCATTCTACTTACTTTACTTACTCTACTTACTTTACTTACATTATCCATTCTACTTACTTTAATTACTCTACTTACTTTACTTACTCTACTTACTTTACTTACTCTACTTAATTTACTTACATTATAAATTCTACTTACTTTACTTACTCTACTTACTTTACTTACTCTACTTACTTTACTTACTCTACTTAATTTACTTACATTATCCATTCTACTTACTTTACTTACTCTACTTACTTTACTTACTATACTTACTTTACTTACTCTACTTACTTTACTTACTCTACTTACTTTACTTACTCTACTTACTTTACTTACTCTACTTACTTTACTTACTCTACTTACTTTACTTACTTTACTTACTCTACTTACTTTACTTACTCTACTTACTTTACTTACTCTACTTACTTTACTTACTCTACTTAATTTACTTACATTATAAATTCTACTTACTTTACTTACTCTACTTACTTTACTTACTCTACTTACTTTACTTTTCTCTACTTAATTTTCTTACATTATCCATTCTACTTACTTTACTTACTCTACTTACTTTACTTACTCTACTTACTTTACTTACTCTACTTAATTTACTTACATTATCCATTCTACTTACTTTACTTACTCTACTTACTTTACTTACTCTACTTACTTTACTTACTCTACTTACTTTACTTACTCTACTTAATTTACTTACATTATCCATTCTACTTACTTTACTTACTCTACTTACTTTACTTACTCTACTTACTTTACTTACTCTACTTAATTTACTTACATTATCCATTCTACTTACTTTACTTACTCTACTTACTTTACTTACTCTACTTACTTTACTTACATTATCCATTCTACTTACTTTACTTACTCTACTTACTTTACTTACATTATCCATTCTACTTACTTTACTTACTCTACTTAGTTTACTTCCTCTACTTACTTTACTTACATTTTCCATTCTACTTACTTTTTACTCTACTTACTTTACTTACTCTACTTACTTTACTTACATTATCCATTCTACTTACTTTACTTCTCTACTTACTTTACTTACATTATCCATTCTACTTACTTTACTTACTCTACTTACTTTACTTACTCTACTTACTTTACTTACTATACTTACTTTACTTACTCTACTTACTTTACTTACATTATCCATTCTACTTACTTTACTTACTCTACTTACATTCTTACTCTACTTACTTTACTTACTCTACTTACTTTACTTACTATACTTACTTTACTTACTCTACTTACTTTACTTACATTATCCATTCTACTTACTTTACTTACTATACTTACTTTACTTACTCTACTTACTTTACTTACTCTACTTACTTTACTTACTCTACTTACTTTACTTACTCTACTTACTTTACTTACTCTACTTACTTTACTTACCCCACTTCTTTACTTACTCTACTTACTTTACTTACTCTACTTACTTTTCTTCTTTTTCTTACTTACTTATCTTTATTACCCACTTTACTTACTTTACTTATTCTACTTACTTACTTACTCTACTTACTTTACTTCTTTTTCTTACTTACTTATCTTTATTACCCACTTTACTTACTTTACTTTTTTTTTACTTTCATTGCTTACTTTACGTATTCTAGTTACTTTACTTACTCTACTTACTTTACTTACTTTACTTACTTTACTTACTCTACTTACTTTACTTACTCTACTTACTTTACTTACTCTACTTACTTTTCTTCTTTTACTTACTTACTTATTTTATTCCCCCCCTTTCTTACTTTACTTTTTCTATTACTTTTCTTACTCACTTTCTTTACTTACTTATTACTTTTCTTACTCTCTTACTTTACTTCTTTTTTCTTACTTACTTATCTTTTTTACCCCCTTTACTTACTTTACTTTTTCTACTTTCTTTTACTTTTCTCTATTACTTTACTTACCTACTTACTTTACTCATTCTACTTCTTTACTTACTACTTCTTTATTACTTACTTACTTACTTTCCCACTTACCTTTTACTTTACTTTTTTCTAATTACTTATTACCTACTTTACTATTCTACTTTTTCCCTTTTCACTACTTACTTACTCTATTTTCTTACTTTCTTTCTTTTCTTATTTTACTTTACTTAACTTTCTTTCTTTTTTTACTTTACTTTTTTACTAAAATTTACTTTCTTTCTTTCTTTACTTACTCTCTTTTTTTCTTACCTACTTTACTTAAATTTACTTACTTTACTTACTTTACTAACTTTACTTACTTTACTTACTTTACTTACTCATCTTACTTTACCCTCTCTACCTACTTTACTTAACTTTACTTACTTTCTTACTTTACTTACCATACTTACTCTACTCACTCTACTAACCCTACTTATCCTATTTACCCAACTTACTCTGCTTACTTTGCTTATTCTAATTACTCTACTTACCTTCTTTACTCTACTTTCCTTACTCTACTTACCTTACTCTACTTACTTTACTTATTCTGATTACTCTAATTACTCTACTTACTTTACTTATTCTGATTACTCTACTTACCTTACTCTACTTACTTTACTTATTCTGATTACTCTAATTACTCTACTTACTTTACTTATTCTGATTACTCTCTTTGCTCTACTTACTCTACTTACTCTGCTTATTTTACAAACACAAACGCACTTGGAAAATGTTCGCACAACAGGCATATGCTGATTTCTAACAACAACAGCAAGCAAGATCCAGTGTTTAGAACACAGAATAAATGCACATTGGCAGTTTTCACACATTAACTTCTAACACTGACAGTCAAGACCCAGACAGTATTTACTTTTCCGCTGCAGTTGTGAGTCGACTAGCCCATTGAAGCCCATAAAGTGTCAATCCCACAAGGTGTCAATCCCATAAGTGTCAATCCCACAAGGTATAGTCAATCCCAATTAGTGCCAAACCTGAATGTGAAAGTCACAATAGTCATTAGTCATTAGTCGCGGTTCCAACTTCACGGCAACGGGTCGCCCCCATTATGCTCCGTTCCCGTGCCAGTGAATATCACACAAAATGCTTCTCACTGCCCCATGTGAAAAGTGGAACAGACAGGAGTCTCAACAAGTCAACAGCCCGCACAGGTATACTATGCAAAATACGGCCGCCAGAATGCCAACACAAAAGTCCTCCACGAAAAATACAGTTCATCGTCGATGGAAGCGGCAGTCACTAGAACGACTTCATTCCCCTGTTTTATCCCAGATGACTCGGTCTCTGTCCGCAGGGCGGCCCGCTGAAAGCGTCGCACAAAATACAAATTCCGTAGCTCCAGCGAAGACCCCCAGGAGTCTCCTAGAAAGATTCACTCGTAAACCGAGAAGGTAATCATTCCGAACACGCAGTTCACGCAAACACTCGCGGACAGATGTAAAAGCATTCCATACGCGAAATTCACAGCTCACAGTGTCGCTCCACGCAATCAATTCAGTAGCAGGACGACGGAACCATGCACTACTAGTCCAACATGAGGAAAATGCCACAAGCATAAACACTCCACAATAATCGCCAAGCACTGCACTGTACCAGGGGCCGTGGTAGCTTAGTGGCTAGACGCTCAACTGCCGACCCAATGGTCATGGGGTCAAACGGTACGGGTTTGAACCTTTTGTTTTAATTGTCTTGGGGTCTTAGGTCTGCAAGGTCTAATATGGGTACAAGATAATGTCTTGGGAAGTGAAGGCGGTAGACGTGATACAGACCACATCACCCATGGAGTGACGATTGGTCTATACCGGAGGTTCCTAAAACACATCACCCACGGAGTGACGATTGGTCTATACCAGAGGTTCCGAAACCACATCACCCACGGAGTGATGATTGATCTATACCGGAGGTTCCCAAACCACATCACCCACGGAGTGATGATTGGTCTATACCAGAGGTTCCCAAAACCACATCACCCACGAAGTGATGATTGGTCTATACCAGAGGTTCCCAAACCACGGCCCGCGGGCTACTTGTGGTCGCCCAGCTGTCAGAAAGTGGCACGCGAGGCCTCGAGTAGTTATTTTCCGCAATGACAGTTATAAAAAACTAGAAACTTTCCAGACTCACCGACAGTAACCTAGCTGCGCTTATGAATTTTGGCACGACAGATTTGTGTCCAGACATTGATAAACTGGCATCTGAACTTAAATAACTGGTTATGAAGAACAGTTAAAATTGTAAATTAATTACATTAATAGCGATTTTCGAAACTGATTTAAAATTTAAGTTAAGAAAGGTGAGAATGATATTGCACGACTTTTATAATTTTATAACGTTGTGGCCCGCTTAACTACCGAAAATAGTAGATATGGCCCTCTGCTTGAAAAGCTTGGGAACTACTGATCTATACAAATATGAAGCTAGCATCATATACCAAATAAGGCGTGTGCAATGGATTTTTAAAAGGCAAAATGGGCCGACGTCATTGCTTCGGGGTGTCTCCCATATGGCTCGGTCTCTTTACTCAGGAGACTTGCTGAAGGCGTCACACAAATCATGAACTCCTTAACTCCAGCGACGGATCCGCAGAAGTCTCCGAGAAAATTGCACAGGTAAACAGAACGTAACCGGAATCGAACCCTCGACCTAAGGAGTGCGATGCATTTCCACACCAAGACTCCATTATTTGTACTTACTATGCTGAACCAATACGCCGCAAGGCTATAAATACGCCATGATACCAGACTAGCTGAGGCCAAACCAAAAGCCGATCAGAAACCGCAAACCAAGGCCAGCGATCCACCCACGATGTCCAAGGAATTCAAGGGGGCACCAGGATCATCCCAGAAACTTAAGAGAAGCTATGAGGAATTAGTCACCACGCCCATACTTGAAATGAGCAAAGACGAATGAACGCAAAGAAAGCACTGCAAAGAAGGAAACTAACCAAAAAAAAAAATAATCAACGAAAGAGTCCTTATAAGGACTGCAACAAAATCAAAACAGACAAACCAGAAGCCAACACTGACCAAAGAAACCGCCAGAGGAGGCGGACACAAAGGAATTCCCACCGACCAATCCCCCAGCTGATGTTATAGGCACAAATGCAGCGAAATTGATAAGTCATCTAACATTGACACAGAAGACGAAATAAACATAACCCGCACTTTGAACCACCACAACTATAATTAACGCCACAGAGGCTGGTTGAACGATTTGGAAAGGTGTTTTTTTTCCCCCCTAAAGATCAGTTCGGATCGGACTGTCTATCTGGTATATCTCGCTATATAATATCAACAATATACGCTATGCGGACAATGTAAAAGATCTACAGCAATTGTTGGACAGTGTAATAACAGAGAGTACAAAAAAGAAGGACTCATTTTATCAAGAAAACAGTAACAATGGTGATATCAAAGAAAGGGGAATACCAAAGTGTGAAGTGGAAATAGAAGGGAAAATTCTTAACCAAGTGGATAATTTTAAATACTCAGGGGTGTTTATAACATCAGATGGAAGTTGTACATCAGAGATTAAGAGCAGAATGGGACAAGCAAAAGCTGCATTTCAGGAAATGAAGAGTATCTTATGCAATAAGTCACTGTTTTTCAATGTAAGAAAAAAGTGTGCTGAAGTGCTATATAGAACCTGTTTTTCTGTATGACAGTGAATCTTTGAATGTAAATGAACAAATTAGGAAGAATTTGGAAGCAACAGAGGTGTGGTTCCTGAGACGAATGTTGCGAATTCCTTGGACTGCCTAAGTAACTAACAACAATTGCCCGAAAGAGGTTAAAAAATCTGGAACTTAATATGCAACAATAAGAAAGAGAACAAACAGCTTACTTTGGTCATGTAATGAAAAGAGAGGAATAGGAGGATATCGTGACAACTGGAAAGATCGAGTAAACAGAGGCAGAGGCAGACAAAGAAAAATGATGCTGGATGGATTGAGACGGTGGCATGGAGGAATATCATCAGCAGAGTTGATCCAGAACACCAAAGACCGATATCTGTGGAGAGTCATGAACGTCTACACCAGCCGGCATGATACTTGATGATGATGATGATGATGATGATGATGGTGATGATACTTCGCTGTGTAGGTTTCTATTTTACAGTTAATGAAAACATATGACGCAGTATATTCCAATTGTTCTATTTCCTTATCACGACTATGTTTCTTTCTGAACGTCTTATGTTCTGCCGGAGGCTATATTTATCCTTAATTATTAACGAACATGTTTGTTTGCTTTTAAAGCATTTTATTTTCCTAAACTTTAATCAATATTGATGGATTAAGATATATAAGAATTTCATTATGTGGCTTTTTAGAACTCTATTCCTTACCTCGATGTAAACAACCTATTGCGAAAATTTTTTTAATAAAATGCATTGGTTTTGTTTGAGCTATTTTAGCCTGTCTGTGTTTGTAGCCTAGTTGGTCCAACTTCACAGCAAAGGGACGCCCCATATATACTCCGTTCCCGTGCCAGTGAATATCACACAAAATGCCTCTCACTGCCCCATGTGAAAAACGGAACAGACAGGAGTCTCGGCAGGCCAACAACCCTCACATGTATACTGCTGTTTGTCTGTCAAGAGTGATAATGACCATTCATTTCATCCAGTGGGGTTGAAAGTATGGAGCCGTGAGTTCTAAGATGGCTGGTAAGGCCTATTTGCGCTCGAAATGTTATTTGACAATGTGAGCAAAGAATGCTTGACGTTCCAGGAGGAAGATCTCCTGCAGCAGTGTTTCTGTCCAGCCTTTTCTTCACAGCTCTTGCAGTCCTGTTTGCTTCACAAGTGACTACACCCTTGCGTAATGATGTACGCCACAAATTTCGATCTTGTCATCAGTCTCCCAAGTTTCATGATTAATTCCAAGTCTCTCAAGTTTCATGATGAATTCCAAGTCTCCAAGTTTCATGATGAATTCCAAGTCTCCCAAGATTCATGATGAATTCCAACGCTTTTAGTGAGATCTTCAGAGTGTCTTTAAAGACACGTATATTATGCATACTTCTGCTGCCAGAATGCAGCACAATAGTCCGCCACAAAAAATACAATTCATCGTCGATGGAAGCTGCAGTCACTAGAAAATCTACAGCCACACACTACTGCTTAGGGACAGTGATCACATGATCCCAACCGGACTTACCGGGCTCGAGGTCACATGCAGGCCACCTCTGAGCAGATCTTTTTGTGCTGATTTTCACAATGATATCTTCTTCTGCGGTCATCCGGAGTTGTTTTTTTTTTTTTTTGTTTTTCTTCGGACGTGATTGCGTTGTGCCTGATTACAGCAAAGCCTGCTTTCTTGCACCGTTAGGCCGACACATCCAACATCTGCGGGCATTTGTTGACCGTATTAACCTTCCCGGGGTTCACAATGATATGAGCGTCGGTCATTCAGAAAACAGTAATTGCTGGGGTTGAATGTGACGTCCTGTAAAGGACATTCAATTACCTGACTGGTCTAGTCTCTAGAAAAACATCTGTATGCTATTTATAAAGATATCATGCATTTCCAAATGCGACATGGAATTAAGTAGTGGATATTCTAAAACACGCCAATGTATTTAAGTACAAGTATTTGGATGTTTTCATAACAACAGATGAAAAATGCATTTAAAAGTTAACTGTAGAATAGCACAAACAAAGCAGGGATGACGATTATTCTGAGCAACATATTATTGTCAAGGGAAATGTGAAAAATAGCTAAGTCGAGCCATCCTGATGTATGGAAGTAAATCATAGACAATTAGTTGTGAGGGGGAATGACCTAATGTCCAGATTTAAAATTACGCACAGAATATTCGTCTAATGTTAGCGTTTACGACTGTTTTGAATCAACCCGCAGCACACCAATCGCTGCAGCCCAATATATATATATGTAAACTTCGGGGTCTGCGTAGCGACGGAGTTTAATGCGCTTGCGTTTAAACTTCCAATAAGCCGACGGCGGGTAATGGGGTTCAATTCCTTCACTGGTCCTGTGATCTTCAACGCTGGTTTCTCGTTCGAAAAGCATTTAGAAACTACTGCCTAGAAAGAAAAAAAACGGGGTGTTGATCGCAACGACCATCTTCTTCTTCTTCTTCTTTCTTTTCTTCTCTCTCCTCCTCCTCCTCCTCCTTCTTCTTCTCCTCCTCCTCCTTCTTCTTCTTCTTCTTCTTCTTCTTCTTCTTCTTCTTCTTCTTCTTCTTCTTCTTCTTCTTTCTTCTTCTCTTCTTCTTCTTCTTCTTCTTCTTCTCTTCTTCTTCTTCTTCTTCTTCTGCAGCGTTCCGAGCCATTGAGGTTCTTTGCTGCCGATACAATCCGTCTCCATTCGTCTCTCTGTTGACCTTCTCTTGCCAGTCGTTGATTCTAAGTGCTTGTAGGTCTGTATATATATTAATAATTATCTCTCCAACGTCTTCTTGGTCTACCTCGGGGTCTACGGTCATTTATTTCCTGAGAGTAAACGAGTTTTGTTTCCCTATTATCTTCCATTCTTTCTATATGCCCCCAGCCATTGTAGTCTATTAGCTTCATGTTACCAGTGATTAGCGGGGACTTAAACAAAGACCATGTAACATTTAAATTATCCAATACGAACCGAAAACTCTGGAATATCCAGTCGTTTATATAACACAATCGGCTTCTGGAATGTGGTATATTCTAAAACCGTTGTGTTTGTTAGTCAAGGTTCGGGGTATGTGGTGAGTTTTATTGCCTTTGTGTTTGTTAATCAAGGTTTGGGATATGTGGTGAGGATTGCCGAGGTTTGTTCCTCAACTTTCCCACCTGAATTCATTGTAAAATAAATCTGGGCTCTCAGCTGGACCCAGTGTAAAATTGGTACCGGAAACCCCTTGGGAAGTAAAGACGTCTGGTGTGAGACTGACCACATGCCCAACATAGAGCTGATTGGTCTATCAAATGATGGATCTAGCACTGGATGCTCGCCCTCAGGCATGTGAAAGGGTTATTTGCTTACTAACTAGGGTGCCCTCTAATCTCTATGTCTTTCCTCTACTTATATGAGTGTCGATCAATGCCATTGAATGTACTTCTCGTGTCATTGACCGCTAGCGTTCCCGAATAATCGACACACTCTGTATAACACATAAAGTGTAAATCTAAAACATGGCACAATCTAACCATTCTAACATTCACATTGTGTCTACACGTGCAGCCTTGCCTCAAGTGCAGTTTTGTGCCGAGCTGCGGGCCCCGAGTTGCGCACTTGTGCCGGCAAAACCTTTGTAGTTCTTATGTGGCGTTTGGGAAATTGTTTTACATTGTGTTAATATTTACAGCTGCTTTAAAACTGGCGAACAGCTTGCCCTTTGAGGGCACCAGCTAGAGCTGGATGCCACGTTCATTGCACAGGTTTCTTTCTTTCCAGTTATTACTTTCACCATTATGTACCAAGTAACTCATGTTGCGACAATATGGCATTATTTACGTAACCACAGCATTTCCAGTCTTTTTTGCTTCTTTATATTCTAAGAGACAAATAATAATTTTTACTGATGCTATCTCAATAATGGAACGAACGAACGAACAAACTTTATTTTCAAAGGGTTAAGAATTGGGCACGCAGGCCCGTCTAACATTCTGCCCTTCTATCACTCTCTTTCATACATTATTTCATTCACACATCATTCAAGGCTAACAGAGAACAGCAACAATATAAAAGATATGCATTATAAAGGCATAGGCAAAATGCGAACATCAAGACTACACGACACAGTAAAATTAGATAATGATCTGACACTTGTTATTAGCCATGTGGAATATACTGGCCTACCAAAAGGGGACTGGCTGTTATACTAGGGTTTTGTTATTATTATTATTATCTCTATTATTAAGGGGGAAGATAATCCGTACTGAGATAGTGTTCGAGTAATTTGCGATTATATGAATAGGGATTGGTGATGTCTTTGATTTCTTGTGGAAGATTGTTCCACAGCTGAGCTGCAGAGTACGTTAAGCTTGTTTTGTATAAGTCAATCCTAGGCTTCGGAATGTGTAATATATTTAAACGTTTACTGTGTCTAGCATTATATTTAAACAATGGCCAAAGGTAATTTGGGGCATTCCGATGCAGGATTTTGTGAATTAGTTTAGCTTAATTGAAAAGCAGGCGTTTGCGGAGTGGTAGTAACTGAAGGCGTTTATACAGGCTAGGATTGTCAGATAAATGTTTGTTATAAATTAGACTCATGGCCCCGTTTCTGGAGTGAGTAAAGTCGCTTGGTGTTTGAATTAGAACAACCGTCCCAGATTGTAGAAGCAGTAGTCAAAGTGTGTCTGTATATGAGAAGTGTAGAATAGTTTTCCCTTGTGTCCTCATCAAGGAAGTTTTTTAATTTTGGCTAGTTGGTAGACCTTTTTTCGCTGTTTGTTTAATAAGCGCTTGAACGTGGGAATTAAAGTTTAGGTTTCTATCAATGATTATGCCTAATGTTTTGTGCTCAATTACACTTTCTACTGGCATGCTATCGATGTGAAGTTGAAGTGATGTGTGTGAGCTTAGAGTTTGAAGTCTTTGTCTGGTTGTTAGTAACATTGATTTTATTTTAGTGATGTTAATTTGCATGTTGTAGGTTAGTGGCTACCCGCTCGCCTGTAGGTGCATAGGTCATAGGTTCGAATCCTTATTGGGACTGATTTTTAAACTTCACCTAAGCTTCCATATCGACCCGGCCTAAAATAACCAGGAAATATCGTGGGTAGTAAAGGCGTATGAGCTGACACCGAGAGCATCACTCAGTGAGTGTTGTAGACAATCTGTCTATTGAACAAATGGTCTAGAACCCAATACCCAAGGCGTCTGACGGCGTGTACAAGGGAAGTGTACTTTACTCACACTATTGGTACACGGTGTTTGTACAAGTGTACACATCAAAATGGTCAATCTTCAGCAATATTTAGGGTACACAAGACAAGACAAGACACACACACACACACAGAGAGAGAGAGAGAGAGAGAGAGAGAGAGAGAGAGAGAGAGAGAGAGAGAGAGAGAGAGAGAGAAACAGAACAGATATAGAGATAGAGAGACACATAAACAGAGAAATGGAGCAACACAGAGAGATAGGACGACAGAGGGAAAGAGAGAGACAAAGAGACATAGAAAGCCAGAGACAGACAGACAGACAGACAGACAGACAGACAGACAGACAGACAGACAGACAGACAGACAGACAGACAGACAGACAGACCGACCGACCGACCGACCGACCGACCGACAGACAGACAGACAGACAGACAGACAGAAGCAGAGAGTCAGAGGCTGAGAGAGAGAGAGACAGAGAGAGAGAGAAAGAGTGAGAGAGAGAGAGAGACAGAGAGAGATGAGAGAGAGATGAGAGAGAGAGAGAGAGTGAGAGAGAAAGAGTGAGAGAGAGACAGAGAGAGATGAGAGAGAGTGAGAGAGAGAGACAGAGAGAGATGAGAGAGAGAGAGAGAGAGAGAGAGAGAGAGAGAGAGAGAGAGAGAGAGAGAGAGAGAGAGAGAGAGAGAGAGAGAGAGAGAGTATTCAGAATAACCGAGACAGAAATAGACAAACACACACAAATTAATTTGAAACCGTAAAACCACGCCACATGCAAGGAAATTCACACATGAAAGGAACACATCTGGAAACAACAAACGGACCTGAAGCTCTATAGCAACCAAATGATAAGCAATAGTGCAAGAAATGTACTTTCTATATACCCCAAATATAACACGATCATGGTCTAGGATGCAGTACAATTCCCCCAACGCTCGCATTCCACAAGCTGCAGAAAGTAAAATCCCACTGCAGTAAATTCTACTACGGTTCACATACGTAATTCTGCGAAAGGTCAGGGGTAAAGGACCCCGTTTCCTTGACATCGTGACATTCTGAGGATATGCCGCCGGCTGATTACGAAATCTCGGAGATTGTTACAGAATACATAAAGTACATCTCTGACCTATTTAGTCACAATGACGTCCGAGCCATGGTGATTGCACAAGTTTGCGATAGTACATGAACGGCTGAACTTTATTTTCAAAAGAGTAAGAATATTGGTATGTAGGCTCTTCTGACATTTGCCCTTCTTATAACTGTGTTTTCAAGCATTATTTCATTCACGCATGACTTATTAAATTAATCTTAAGCAAGTTAGTTTGTTGCCCGTGTGTTGCCGGGGCCTATACGGGGGAGCAAAGAATAGTAACACTGTTGCCTACCATGCACGTCGTAAGAGGCGACTAAGGAGGATATGGTTCCGTCGCCCTGCTACTGAGTGAGTGCGTGGCGCGACATTGTGAGCTGCGAGTTTCACGTGGAATGCTTTTACATATGTCCGCGGTTGTTTGAGGCGTGAACTGCATGTTCGGAACGATGGCGGCCGGCTGTTGCTGGATTGACTGGTTTGCCTTTTCGGCTCACTGGTGCATTTTTCAGGAGACTCCTGGGAGTCGCCGCTGGAGCTGCGGAGTTCGTGCTTTGTGCGGCGCTTTCGGCGGGTAGTCCTGAGGAAAGAGGCCGAGCCATATGGGATGAAGCCCGGGTCAGTGAGGTCTTTCTGATGACTGCTGTTTCCATCGACGATGAACTGTAGTTTTCGTGGAGGACTTTCGTGTTGGCATTCTGGCGGCGGCATTATGCACAATGTACCTGTGCGGGCCGTTGACTTGCCGAGACTCCTGTCTGTTCCACTTTTCACATTGGGCAGTGAGGAGCATTTTGTGTGATATTCACTGGCACAGGAACGGAGCAATATGGGGACGATCCGTTGCCGTGAAGTTGGAACCACGACTAACTAACTAACTAAGTTAGTTTGTTGCATATCCTTTATAGGACACCCGCAGTTAACGCTAGCATGTTTTTGTTGTTGGTTGTTTATAATTTCTTGGCAAGTTTACTGTCAGTAATTTGCCAGTGATGTCTGAACGACCGGCACTCATACCTTTGCATGCAAACCAAAGCAGGCGGTCTGCTGCCAAATCTACCGCAGCTGTGTGTCGAACGCGATAGGAGGGATTAGGAATTGCGTCTGTAACTATTTCGTCACAAAGCTAGCGAATATTAAGCAACAACTATAATATAAACATTGTAAACGTGTGGGCACTTGCAAACTCATTTTTACATTACTAAGTTATACACATTCTTTAAAAAGGCAATTGTATTCCAGCTTGCGAGAAATACAGTAGGGCAAGCATGATCAAATATTCTTTTTCCTCTTCTTTTACCTCGCCCTCCCTCTCTTTTTCTTCTAGCCCACAACCTTCTGTTTCTTTTGCTGCTAATCATTTCTAATACCGAAGTTTCGCCATGGCATGCTTCGAACTGTCCAGTATAGTCTCTCTTATTTTCCCGCTATCTCTCTTCCCCTCTAATCTTCCCGTTGTGACTACATTCTCCAACTTCCCACTTCTATTGACATGATAATCTTAACCCTGTAGTTATAACTTTCAAGTAATAATCGATGTTGGTCGGCACTGACCAAACCCGACACCCCACATTATGCCAACAGCATCAGGCGGAGGAGCGCAATTGGGAGGATACAATCATTACCCTAGTGCGAGGAAATGCAACCTAAAGACTACGTGTGGTAGCAGGGCAGACCAGGCGCTAAGCCTTGGTCGGCAACTAGTTTAGGATCGAAACTCCGAAAGTCGGACGGTTAGTGCATTGCCTTGCTGATCCGGCAGCTTCTGCAGCTTGTCTTGTTCCAGAAGTGTTGGTGGTACCTTTCCTCTGGAGTAAACTAGGCAGGCAGAGAGAGGGTCATACTGCATGGGCAACACATGGTCTCTAAATTCAGGCCAGGCTTTGTGCTATGGAGAGTTATAACCATTTTACACACGATCGTCCACCAAAACAGCAAGGTGCCAGTCAATTGACAAGAATTAATTAACGAGTTAATTATAATAAAATAACATGAAATAAGCTTTCACGTGTTCGAATACACTATTATGTACACATCACATCTGCCGAAGGGCTTTAATAAACGCGAGTGATCAAAAAATACTTTACATACCAGATACCCTCATTCCCTGTACTTTGAACCCTGCCATCAACGCGTCCCCCATTATCCCAGCCGTCTTCACTCTTATCTGGCTAAATTCCAGGTACCGTACTTTCACAGCAGGCACGCGATGTTATTACCTGTGTATACCTGGAGAGATGAGAGAAGGATGACCAGCGTGTGTTTTCCAGAGGAAACATTCGTATCAGCGTTGCCAACACTACCAATACCTGCAAGTACCTGCTGACAGCCAGATCGGGAGCAACGGCGTGGCAAAGGACGTGGCAAGTGTATATGATCACCTGTCCACATGATCATATAGAGACGTATTTTGTATTGGAATTTCTGCTCAGAATTATGTGAATTGTGTACTTCCATCTTTATTGTGTATGTGTATTCTATTTAGTTATTTTCAGATCCAAATTCTCTAGTGCCGGCTCCCTGGCCGAGGTGTTAGCAGCTTTCTCCGTTAACCCCGAATACTCACGTGGTTGACGTGAGCGCACGAGAATTAGAAGTGGTTCGAGTCGCGCCAGTGACTTATGAGAGTATGGAGCCGGTCACTCAGAAAGTCGTGGCGTGCTGATGAGCGTAATCTAGCCTAGGAATCAACATACAGCTGAAAGATGTTGATGTTGACCGCAATATCCTGAAACAGGATGGAAAAGCGGGAAAATTTATTTTCTAGTGTTTGTACCACAAATAAGTAACATATACTCGGAAGCAGAGGTTAACAGAGATCAGAAAAATCAATTCTGATATGTAACTTACTGTACTCCGCTGCATTTCTTCTTCTTCTTTGTCTTCTTCCACCTCCTCTTTTTCTTCTTCTCTTTACCCCTCCTCTTTCTTCTTCCCATTTCAGGCTGCGTTCGACCTGATAACTATAGCTAATTAAGAAACATCTCCCCCTTGATTGGGATTAGAATACACGACCATTGACCCGCATGGAAACATGCCAGCCACTGACCTCCTCATCTCCCACCTGTGAATGCATCTCATGTTATTTTATTTATTACATAACGGTAAGACAAAGAGAAGACAAATCACGCTTTCAAGATGAGACAACTCTTTCGTCCCTGAAGAGCTAAGTAATCGTTCTTTTTTCGCAATCCCATACGTGGTGAAAGCAATGAAGTCTGCTACGCCCTGGATCCCATCTCTTTCCTTCCCGGTATCTCCTCCCCTGTCTGGGGTAAAGAAATGTTGATATTTAAGACACTAACCAACACTGACAACACACGATCGTCTAACTCTGATCGCTATCGCCCCATTCCATGGTTTAAATCTCTTATCTTATCCACGCAGTGTTTTCTTCAGCCGGATATAATTGTCTATGCTTTACTCCCCACCAACATCATATAGCAGCAGTATTTACATACCCTTTCAATTGGCGCCGGCATTGTATCGCTCTGACCTCGGCGGTTCCCGTCTGTATTTTGTGCATTCACAGACGTCTAGTAACTGATGTAATGCGAAGAATTACTATCAAATTGCTTTGTAAGTTATTATAGTGTTTCGGTAAGGTTTCAGTAGAATGGGTATTGAATCGTTAATTTGTTGACAATAAGAAAATTCAGTGTCAGGGGCATGCTGGATTGGTTGAAGAATAAGATGATTGGTAAGACAGTCAGAACATCAAGCCAAATGGGGCCAAGCTAGACAATGACACCATGCGGGAAGCTAAAGAAGAATAGTCAGAGAATACAGAACTGGTTTCGTCAGTTGCTACACCTGAGGGGGATACCGAGGAGAGGATGTGAGCACTTATGGACTAACTAACTAACTGCCTTGTACTGCCTATAGTACCCTGAAGTGTGCGACGGGGGGGGGGGGGGGGGGTGGTGGTCTTGATCCTGATGAATTAAGGTTGGCTGACTAGGGCAGTTGCTGCGAACTGTGCAGGTTAGGATTTTCTTTTTTTCCCCCAACAGAAGAAAAAAATCCACACTTTACTGAGGATTCGAACCCGGATCTCCCGACGGAGAACCTGACGTTCTTAGCCACTCGGCCAGCCGCTCCCCACTAACTGATTAACAAACAAAATAATTAATTAACTAACTGATTAAAAACAAACAGTAATTACTGAGTGGCTGACTGACTAACTAACTGATTAACAAACAATCAACCAAACAAACAAACAAATCAACTAACTGACTTACCAACTATCTAAATACCTAACTGACTAACTAACTAGCCAATTGACTAATTGATTATTCTACTAAGTTTACCTTGTACAGAGGGAAAAACTGATGAACAAGTCCTACATGTGAAAACCGTAAGCTGGTTGGAGAAATTAGACGTAGACAGTCAATATTTTGTGGGCACGTTATGAGAAGAAATAAACTGGATAACATGGGGGACAAGCAGGGCCGGATTAAGCCATCTTGGTGCCCTAGGCACAAACCCACATGGGTGCCCCCTACTGCCCCGGGCCCCCGATCCTCCACTGACTGCTGGTATGTTCAATATTATGCAAAAAACTAACAAAGAAAAACAGTTGTGAAATGTAAACACATATGTTTGTACTACTATCACTCATATAAAACCTACAATAAGGTATTTCTATATTAAAATTAATAGTTAATTAATTTTGTAATAATAGTAGACAAAAATACTGTAACTTTTTTGATAGATAAGAAAGTCAGAGAGAGCACACATTTACATTTTAAAGTTCTTTTTTCTAGATTTACGTCTGGCAAAGTTTTTGAGTACATCATCAAAGTTAATTTTGCGCAACAAGTCTGCCTCAATCATCAGCAAAGATAAGGAATCAAGCCTTTCTTGTTTCATTGTCGATCTACTTGGATTTTTTGTACGTTTCAACTGAGAAAAAGAGCGCTCAGTTGAACAGTTCGTAACCATTAATGTTAAAAATATGCGCAAGGCGATTTCTACATTTGGAAAAGCACACTCGATGTTGTCTCTAACTATTACTTTGTAGAGTTCTGCATGACTGAACGTGTTGTTGTCAGATTTTGATGCACGAAACTTGTGGCGAATATATGAGTGGAACTGTTGTAGTTCAGTATATAAATTATTGTTCAGATCTTCAGGATAAGCATTTATTAGTCCTTCACAACACTGAGATGTTTGTGGTACATCGACCAAACAAGAAAATCGAACTGCTAGATCATTATATACCTGTCCTCGTCTACTCATCTCTGTCTCAAGTTTGTCAACAATGGTGTAGAAAGCAGATATACGAAATTTGTCTCTGGCATTCTGAGATACCTCAGGGGCATCACCATCAATGACCACTGTCTTTCGTTTACGATTACGGGTCAAAGTTGACTTATAATCCACACCTGGTGTTATTTCTTTTGCAGCTTCTTCAAATCTTTCAAATTCATTCCTAGATTCATGCAAGTGATCTGCTAGTGAAGAATACAAATCAGCACACGTTTTCAAGTTCACGTGCTCATTTTGTAGAGCTTGACTGACCCTGTGAAAATGTTGTAACACTTCTTCCTAAAAGACAAGCATGAAAGCAAATTCTAATTCTTGCATCTTCTTTGCAATGTTTTCTGCTTCTCTTCTGGTGTCCCCCTTCTGTGACTGGTCTTCTTGTAAACATTCTAACGCTTCTATAATCTGAGGATGAGACATTAGAATGGCTTCAGTTGCAACAGCATGTGCTTCCCATCTAGTATCGGAAAGGGACTTTACCAGCTTTTCATTCACAAGGCATCCTTTCAGAATCTTCCATCTTTTGGTTGAAGCTGAGAAAAAAGTATAGATCAGTTGCACTGTATGGAAGAAGTTTACTGCCTCTAAACAAGAGTCAACGGCACTTCTGCCTACCAGATTTAGTGAATGGGCAGCACAGGGTATGTATATAGCAAACTCATTTTCTTCTAGAATTTTTTTCTGCATGCCCTTGTAGCACCCAGACATATTAGCTGCGTTGTCGTAGGACTGACCTCTGCATTTCGAAAAATCAATATTGCAAGCTTCACGTAAGTACTGCAACACTTGCTTAGCCATACCTTCACCGGCGTGACTTTGCAGCTCCAAGAAAGTCAAAAAGCGCTCAATGGGCTCTCCATCTACCACATATCGAAGAACAACGCTTAACTGATCTATATGTGAAATATCAGGTGTTGAGTCTACTGACAAGCTGAAATAACCGGAAGCCTTTACTTCATCTACAATTACTGCATGGACTTTTTGGGACATAATTTCAATCAGTTCTTCACATATAGTTTTGGATAAATAAGAAGGATTTCCTTTTCCAGAATTTCCATATTTCGCAATGTGTGATGCTAAAAATGGATCAAACTGACTGACCAACTCCAGCAACCCTAGATAATTTCCATTTTGTAAAGATCCAAATTTTTCATTTGTCCCTCTAAAAG
This sequence comes from Cepaea nemoralis, assembly GCA_014155875.1. Taxonomy (NCBI): domain Eukaryota; kingdom Metazoa; phylum Mollusca; class Gastropoda; order Stylommatophora; family Helicidae; genus Cepaea; species Cepaea nemoralis. The sequence goes on from JACEFZ010010090.1 coordinate 156,159, forward strand.
CCAGACCACGCTCAGCTATAGTACAAATAACCGCTACTGCTCGCCTCAAAACATGTTCCCAGTAAATGTACTCTTCATTTATTTGCTCTTCTAGCTTTTGTAGTAGACCCGAGCCTTGTCTACGAGCTAGGTATGTTAACATGCAGTCTTTATGAGTAGCGCTTTGTTCATGATTATCAACTTGAATGTTATTTTTCCAGTCACTGAACCCATTTTTATCAGCCAAACTTGTGGAACCTTTAGACGCAAAAAGTTTACAAACAAAGCAGTACACAGATCCTGTGGATGGTGAATACAATAACCATTCTCTCCTGTACTGCTCACCATTTGCTTTTGTGCCATAGAAGAGTTTTTGAGAACAATATCTTGTTATTTTTCCTTCAGCATAAATACGGCAAGATTTATCAAAGGGACCATAATGATGCTGACAGTTAGTGGGCCCACAGTCAACCCAGTAAGCCACATCATCAGCCGAGAAGTCAATCCACAGTCCTGGATCTACTGCTTGATTTATTTTATCATCTTCATCTTTATCATCATCTTCAGCAGACTGAAGTGGGTCACCACAAATTTCATTTTCAAGCACTAATGCAGTGTCTGGATTTGCAGAACAGCCTATAGTAGACTTATCAAGAGGGTTGATAGTGTCAGTAAAATCCTGTTCCACCTGTTGCTTAACCGAAACTAAATAATTCGTTAATTTTCTGCTCTTAGCTTTTACAACTGAAACAGTATGCTCTTTTTGTTTAGCTAGTTTTCTCTTTTGTGCACCACTTAACTGAATACGTTTCATCTTGGGGGTCTGAATCTGAAAAAAAAGTATGTGAAAAGCTGTAAATGAAAAATGAATAAATAATATAATCAATATAAGTGGGTATGCTAAGGTATCATTTTCCGATTATTCATAATTACATTTTTTAAAACGAAAATGTATTTACATAAATATTAGAAAATTATGCAAAATAAGGCTAAGGAATAATATACTTAGGCCCCTATCAATAATTGCTTTATCAAAATCGATAAAAGCACATTTAAAGCGCAGTAATGAACTCCTTCAACACTAACTACCAATAGACGTCTGTATATATATATATATATATATATATATATATATATATATATATATATATATATATATATATATATATATATATATATATATATTAGATTTTTTAGAATTAAAAACCCTTAGATGAAAACGAAAACGAAAGTAAAAAGTGTAACCATTAACCTTACCTTCGTCAAATCAAGTTTTGCTGTGTAAGCTAAATTAGTAATATCTACATCAGTAAGTAGTTTATACAAATGTTCGAAAATGCAAAGTAGTTCTAAGCCGTTATGCAAATGTACAGTCATTCAATGACACGTCGACAAATTAGCACTATTCACAATTGTTTTCACTAGCAGACCAAAACGGAAGTGAATTTGTCGCTACGCATTAGTGCGTTACGTAGCACAAACATATCCCAGAAAAGTCAAAAAATAGCACAAAAAAACCTTGAAGAAAAATAACAAAAAATAGCAAAAAAAAACTGGGTGGGGGGTATTTTACCCCCGGGTTGTGGGACCAAGGTTAAATAATGTGCGATTCAATATTACATTTGCGATTTGCTTATGCCATGCAATTACGCTACCGGGACAATATACACATTTTTCTTGAGGACTTGTGGTGCCCCCCAAATGCTTGGTGCCCTAGGCACGTGCCTTGTTTGCCTAATGGTTAATCCATCCTAGGGACAAGTAGCAAGACTGAGTGGGAAAAAATAAGGGAAAGGCAGAGAAGTAAATATCTGAATGGTTTGGCCACATGGCACAACCAAGATAAAAACACACATCAGATCCACGACACTGTATGTGATTATTGTTGCTTTGTGCGACGCTTTCCGTGCTGTGGAAAGAGACCGAGCCATATGGGATAAAAACCCGGTGCAATGAAGTCGAACCTGTCGACTTTTAAGCGACTTTTTTTTATTGTTGTTTCCATGAAATAGAAACAAAAACAATCAAATACAGAGGTATAAATGTTACAGCGGAGTTAACATTCATTGCACAAACTGGAGAACAACCAGACCTATCCCAAAAGAACTCAGTACGGCAGACGATAGTTTGAATAACGAAGACACAAACCATATATAGTACGATTTATTGCCTGACACATTTCGCTGCATCTCGTGTATGGTTTGTGTCTTCGTTATTCAAATTCACTACGGGAGAAGATTATTTATCAATTCAGACAAAAAGGAGGAGCATGAAATATATTGACCATGTAGAAATGCATGGAAGTCTAGAAACGATAATAACGAGGGGAAGTGTACTGCGGATGTTGAGAAGGAGAAAGATCACAACGTAGATAGATTCAAGATGTGATAGATAATGTACACATGGCAGCAACAGAAGCAGGGCAACTATATACGAGTATTATAGACAGAAATTTCGACTAATACTGCATATGTATATATATATACTTATATGTTTCATTAGAAAAGAGCAAGTCGGTCATATAACTAGGCTACCAACAAACGGCATACCATAACAAGCAAACGGCATACCATAACAAGCAATGATGTACAGACCCAATTGAACCATAAGAAGAGGCAAAACACATAAACGATTGACAGAATGAATAACAGAGTCCATAGGAATCTCGATAAATGAAACTCATAAACGGGCACTTTCCCGCTGTTTATGCTGCACGCTGACACCGCAAGGTGCAAGAGGAACAAGCTGAGATGAGATGATGATGTTATGAGGGCAAAACTGGCACAGGACAGACTTACAGACTTCCAGGTGTAGCTGTGAAAACCATAGACATAAATAGCCAGTGGTCATGAAGTTCCGGCGCTGTGACTTAGAGCAGTGAACACGTTTCACAATTCCCCGACATACCGAGTCGAGGGTCCGAACTGAGCTGCAGACGATTTGGAAGCAGACCGCTTTGCGTTGATTTCGATGGCATGGGTGTCGGTCTGTCAGAGTCTCACATGGAGTCGGTAGGAACATAGAGATAGAAGGGAATTAGAGAAGGGGCATAACCCCAATACAAAAGAGACCCACTCGAATGCTCGAACAATCTAGAACCGCTATGGCTTAGAGCAGTGAACACGTTTCACAATTCCCCGACATACCGAGTCGAGGGTCCGAACTGAGCTGCAGACGATTTGCAAGCAGACCGCTTTGCGTTGATTTCGATGGTATGGGTGTCGGTCTGTCAGAGTCTCACATGGAGTCGGTAGGAACATAGAGATAGAAGGGAATTAGAGAAGGGACATAACCCCAATACAAAAGAGACCCACTCGAATGCTCGAACAATCTAGAGCCTTCGAGAAGGATAGGGGATACAGCCCCGTGGACACAGGTGGAACCCGCTAACCGCGTGCCAGGACCTGTTCCACGAGAAGCTCGAGGAGAGTTACAGCCCGTTACAGATCGAGACACGTCACAGGGCAGACGCGGAATGGACATCGAAGAAGCAACAGGGCTTACCTTAAGGGGGACTTGATAGATTGAACCCAAGTGGATTTAGGAGTGTTACTCATAAGATAGATAGATGATAGAGTTTGTTGTAATGATTATGCATGATTGCTTTGTTATGAACTCCTGTGATATGCTACTCAAGTGTAGCTGGCTGCGAAAACCATTCTTCGCCAGCTTACTGTAAATAAATTATGTCAGATAGTATCAGAATGGAGTTTGTTGCCTGTATGAACCCGAGTTTCATTCCCCTAGGTATCTAGGACGTTGACACGGTCCTTCAGAAAGCAATAGCAAACTGCTGAATGTAAGTATTGCTTAGTAAATAACAAACAGCCGAAACATGCTAAATAATCTTCATTTAAAATTCAAAAAAACCCTAAATTCCCCCCGCCCCCTCCTTGCGGGGAATTCCCCACCGATTGAAAACCACTGGATTAGAGAAATTAGACGTAGACAGTCAACATTTTTGGACATGTCATGAGAAGAAATAAATTAGAAAACTTGGTGACAACTGGCAAGATCGGCGGGGGGGGGGGGGGGGGGGGGGGGGGGGGGTGAGAAAACAAAGGAAAGACAAAGAAGTAAATAGCTGAACGGTTTGACCACGTGGCATGGTAGAGACAAGAAAACTGAGCTGATCAATGACTCTGGTGATCGAGCGAAATGGGGAATCATGACCGCACACACTTACCATCATGGCACATGATGGATGGATGGACAATGCCATTGAACATCTGAGTTGAATTAAGTTGAGTTGAGTTAAGAACCCACATCACAGCACTCGAGAAATTACCATACGTGCTCCGTCCACATATTCAACAGCCAGCGAAGAGTCCCAATACTAATGGTAACAGTAGCAGTCTCATTATATGCATGTCCGGCCTTTTCTCTGTGAAAAAATATGCAACTTTCAACATGATCTGCTGCATGTTGGCAATTAATGTTCTCAAACATTTACCATGTTCATGTGTATTTCAGCATGAAATATCTGCTCTTAATCAATATGTTTGTTATCATCATCGTAACTGTTTATCGTAATGTCTACAAAAGGTCAATGCTTTCGGGCAGAAGCCAAATTTAAAAGAAGTCAACCCAGGTCAGCTGAGGTTGTTGTAACTAGTTCTGTAGGCAGAAATCAACTGTCTAGACATCGTTTCATTAGTCAGGTCTTAGTCAGATTTGACTGAGCTACCGTATGACAGTAGACGGTACTACCTGCTTTCTGTTAGCGCCGAATGTTGGACGTCGCTCACCAAAACCGACACCCCATATTGTGCCTTGTGCTTCCGGCGAAGAAGTGCAAATGGGGGGGGGGGGGGGGGGGGGGGGGGGAAGGGGGGGCGAGGTAGAAGCAAGATTCTGGTCCGAGGTTGTGCAACCTAAAGACAAATTGGCATGGCAGGGCAGAACAGGCCCTAAGCATTGGTCGGCAACTGGTCTTGGATGGAAGCTCCGACAGGCGGATAGTTAGAGTATTGATTTGCTGATCCGGCAGCTTATGCAGCTTGTCTTATTCCAGATGTATTGGTGCTACCTTTCCTCTGGGGTAAACTAGCCAGGCCGAGATAGGGATCATCTGCATGGACAAGACGTGGCCTCTACAATTCAGCCTCCCGGGATATGTGTTATGGAAATGTTATTGCGCCTTTTTTAAGCACAATGTAATCAACTATCGTCTGTCAAGACGGCAAGATGCCAGTATTACTGTTGATATTGTTTCAAACAAGACATTTTTCCAAACCTGGAGTTGTCTTGGTGCTCCGATTATGAACCTTGTCATGACTAGTCGAGCCCAACTGTCAGGACTGTTCGTGAGATCGATTTCTTTAGAACATGTAGCTTTGTAATTCTATCTCATTGTCATCTGTATTCAATCAATAAATTATGTGCCATGCCGGAAAGCGTGGGCGGTCATGACTCGCCATTTCACTCGATCACCAGAGTCGAGGATCACCTCAGTGTTCCTGTCTCGTCCATGCCACGTAGCCATGCCATCCAGGTATTTTCCTCTCGGTCTTCCTCTTGGTCTGTTCCCCTCGATCTTGCCAGTTGTCAATAAGTTCTCCAATCCATCTATTCTCATAACATGTCCAAAAAATTTTGACTGTCTTCGTCTAATTTCTCTAATCAGTCTACGATTTTCATTTGTCTCCTGTAGTACTTGGTCATTGGTTTTTCTATCTGTCCATGGTACTCTTTGCATTTTCCTCAGAAACCACATTTCTGCAGCCATCAATATTTTTCAGCTTGACTGCACATTGTCCAAGTTTCACATCCATACAAAAGAACAGGCTCTATGTATCCCCTCAACACTCTTTTTCTCGTTTCAATTGACATCTTTTTATTGGTCAGAATGTTTTTCATCTTGCTAAAGGCTACTTTCGCCATGGCGATTCTTGTTCTAATCTCTTCAAGGCATCTCCCATCAGATGTTATGACTGTTCCGAGATAATTGTATCGATTCACTTGTTGAAGAATATTCCCATTTACTTGTATATTACATTGTGGTACTTCGTTCTTCCTAGTGACGACCATAACCTGTGTCTTCTTACAATGTAATTTCAACCCCAGCTGCTCACTGTGTACAACAACCGCATCTACTAATTGTTGCAGATCCTGTGCATTGTCTGCAATCAATACTGTATCATCTGCATATCTAATGTTATTGATGTTTCTTCCTCCAATGCTGATTCCATTTATATCTTCTACATTTCTGAAAATATTTTCACTGTATAGGGAAAAAAGATCTGGAGATATTACACATCCCTACCTAACGCCTCTCTTAATAGGTTGATATTGTCCCACTTCATTATCAATCCTTATGGCAGCTTGTTGTTTCCAATATATGTTTTTTATAAGTCTAATGTCTTTCCCATCAATTTGTAGATCTGCAAGCATATCCACCATGTTGACATGTCTAACTCTATCAAAAGCCTTTGTGTAGTCAATAAAGCAAAGATGTATATCCTTGTTTACTTCTATAGCACGTTCAATAACTGTTCGCAGCATATACACAGCATTTACTGTACCCTTTCCTTCTACAAACCCACATTGTTCTTCCCCTATTTCAGGTTGTATTTTCTTACTCACTCTTTGCATGATAATTCGTAACAAAATCTTTGTGATGTGACTCATTATACTAATTGTTCTATGTTGATCACATTTCAAGGTTCCTGATTTCTTTGGGATTGAAATAAATACAGAATTACATAATTCAGAAGGTATATCTCCAGTATCATATAATGTGTTCAGCAGTCTGGTGACTTGCTCTAATCCAAATTCTTCTAAAGCTTTAATCATTTCTTTTGTGATGTTATCTGCACCGGGGGCCTTGCCAGCTTTCATATGCTTAAGAACATTTTGAACCTCCATCTATACAGAGTGGATTACCTGAAGGCTGTGGATAACTTCTGACCGACGTCTGGGAACTTGAGGACTGTATTCCTTACTACAATGTCAACCAAGACATGAGGATTTACCTTTTATACATATTCAAGCATGACACCCTCTTTGTTGGATTTACCGCCTGGCTTCAACTTCAACCAGCATTTTCAGGAAGCTTATGTATTGTGCAGGTTTTACAAGCATATAGAGGTATGGGTAGTTCGACCGCTTTGTGGACTTTCATTTTTGTTTGCAAGCTTATTTCACTTCTGTCCCAGGCGTGTGCAGGGAAGCTCGACACCAAGTCCTAGTTATAACTAACCTGTGACCACCTGGAGCACTCAATGACAGTCCTACATCAGACTGTTACACCACGAAGGAGAGTATGTAACCCTGCACATTAGCAGCTATGAATTAGTTGGAGAAGTATTTTTATGGCAGAGACTGTGTAAGAAAATACTTTTGTGCCAACTTGCAGTGGATATGGATATTATTTTGTTGAATACAAGTGTTGTGCGAACTTGTACTCTCCAAGGACAAAATGGATTTCTTTTTCATATGCTTGAATATGGAGAAAGATTAGTGGATTGACTTTTTAAAAAGACTGATTTATTAGTTTCGGAGAAAAGATTTGTTTTTATTGTGCTTGGCACGTGGATATAGTTAATATACGTTTTGTCATAAGGTGAATAACCTTACTGATATTGGTACTGATGTTTCAGGTTAATAGTTTAGGAATTTGTTGATTAGTTTTGGGGAATCATTGATTGTTAGTTCTTGTTTTCACTGATTTTTTGGATTCACGTGTTTACCATGTGTGGTGGGGTACATGATATCACACATCATATCACAGATCGTTCCCAAAACCAAATTCTTCACAATATAGTGTGTAAAGTACAACCAAGTGTTTGATTTAATTTATTGTGAACGTTTTGTTCCAAAGTTGTTGTTTACATTTATTATATAGATTACTGTTTAAAACTAAAAGTGGTCACCTGGGGGATGGGGAGATACCTACACATAGACACATTTTCTTTAAGGAGTGAGTTGCTTTCCTCTTGTGTCTGTGGTAAATTTCCATGATCACCTTACCTGTTAAAAGGAGGCCCTTTTCTTCAGAAAAATAGAGTAGAAAATTAAACATTCTGTCTAATTTCTCAATTGGGGGTTCAGAGCCATTTTAGGGTTTCCTTAGGAAGGCTGATTGAGGATGACAACCCACATCATTCGGGATACACCTAGTAAAATCTCCCATATTTATCTTATAACCTCACATAGACGGGTTCTAAGAATATATTGGATACAGAAAAGAACAAATGCATCCATACGACAAGAGCTGAATATTGAGGTAGGTTGGCTACTAAAGACGACAGAAACAAAGAAAATTGAAATATTTTGGTCACTCGAAACGTCATGAATGTTTGAAGAGGACAATGATGGAGAGGTATATGCCCGGGAAGAGAGGAAGAGGAAGGTCAAAGAGAAGATGAGTGCAGGATGTGGCAGATAATCTCCAGATGGGTGTATCGGACGCGGGCCATCTTGCTCATGACCGAGATGTTTTCAGGAAGATTGTTATCGGAGCGAGGTTCTTCGAAGGACATGCTACTGAATGAATGAATGAATGTATCCTAACTGTCCATGTTTCGCGTCCATGTATCAGTATCTTGAGAAAATATCAAAATATTATTAAAAGTTAAAAGATGGGAACAAACAGAGGACCACTAGACATCTTATAAGTCAAACTACTGCCATGATGCAAGCATGGCCGAATAGATCAGGATGAGTGTTCTTAAATATAAGGTGTGCTGATGCCAAGGTAGCGAGTTCAATCCCTACACCGGTCAGTTGGACTAAAATGTTGACGCCTCGTTCTTGACTTGGAGACGTAAATTACAAGTATCTCTGAAGTAGGAGTGGATTCGGCTGATGGCGAGGGACACTGGTAATTGAAAAGCTAACCCAGACGCAACAATAAGTCCTGTGAACTTGAAGTAGTAGCACGTTATGGACTAAGCTTGATGTCAAAAAGACATCAATTCCCTCCGTATGGTGAACAAAACTCTAGTGTGGGTTGAAATTATTCCACCAGATAACAGTCTATTATTCAATCTTCTTGTGTATGTGTGCTTTCGCTTGCTTTGAATCCAAGCATAGTCCATACTGTACTTCATAAACATGGGACTTGGCAAATGTGATAGCTGCACCATAGAACACCCCTTCCCTATAACCTAGTGCCGAGTTTGCATGTCCGTTTGTTCGCGTGCTGACTAAGGCAGTAGTTAGTCAGAGACCTTGTCACGCGCACCAAGGAGCATTGGTCTTATGCTGCTAGGTCTTATTTTTGTAGACCAATCGGTATTCGGTGGGTGATATGGTCAGTATCACACTTTACTTCACGAAACATTTCCTGATAGCCATTTTAAGCTGGGTCAACTTGGGAGCCCCGGTCAATTAAATACATTCGAATCCGCGCATTCGCGGGTAAAACCCACATTTAAGTCTAGAATGTACAACTACAACACATTTACAATTGAATTTAGAATCTACTGTCACAACACATTTATATCTGTATCTAGAATTTACTGTCACAACACATTTACAATTGAATCTAGAATCTACTGTCACAACACATTTACAATTGAATCTAGAATCTACTGTCACAACACACTTACATCTGAATCTAGAATCTACTGACACAACACATTTACATCTGAATCTATAATCTACTGTCACAACACATTTACATCTGAATCTAGAATCTAATGTCACAACACATTTATATGTGAATCTAGAATATACTGCCACAACACGTTTACATCTGAATGTAGAATCTACCGTGAGAACACCATTACCTAAAGATTTCAAAAGCAAAATAATTTCACCTAATATAAAGACCACACACCCCACTCTGCTACCATTAATTATCATCTGGCATCTATTTATCCCAAATAAAGGGTATTGAATGACTTCAGTAGCAATTACTTCTTCTGTCAACGCTCCATACACGTCGCTACTCACACAGCTCGACTCTGCTGCCGAATCCATTTCTCTAGCTGACGCCAGTAATTGGGTACAATCCCGGACTAAGCGGTTGTCTTTCAGCACGACGTCGGTTCACTAAAGGGCGGGCTTTTCTGTATATTTATACTATTCAACCATGATGACAATATAAAGTCTGCGCCCTCTCTTATTCTAGAATCTTCAGACGCCCGGTTAAAAACACTCAGTAAACACATCTATGCTTGACAAGGAGTAAAAGAACGCCATAGAGGAAAGCCCGTAGAACTCTTTCATCTGGGATTAAGAAGATTGTATCTTGAGATACTGCGGTAGATTGCGTTGAGATGTTGTGAAGGATTAGTCTAAAGGGCATCACGACAACTAAGTTAGGCCAGTTATAAATGAGGACAAATAGAAATGTTCAAAACATGGTAATTAGATTCTGTTATTATGACCCGGGTAAAGGTAATAGAGCTTCCGGAGTCTATGTGAGAATAGTGAGTTTGCTGTGGTAGATACGTAGACATTACAAGGTTCAATAAACTAGAGGAATTATTGAGACTCGGTGTATTAGACATAACTATGTTTGTTTATCTATCTATCTATCTATCTATCTATCTATCTATCTATCTATCTATCTATCTATCTATCTATCTATCTATCTATCTATCTATCTATCTATCTATCTATCTATCTATCTATCTATCTATCTGTCTGTCTGTCTGTCTGTCTGTCTGTCTGTCTGTCTGTCTGTCTGTCTGTCTGTCCAACCGTCCGTCCTCCGTCCTCCGTCCGTCCATCCGTCCATCCGTCCGTCCTCCGTCCGTCACTCCCCAACACTCCCTCTCTTTGTGTCGGTCGTTCGTTCTGTCCGTCCGGCCGTCCGACCGCCTGCCTGTCTGTCTAGAAGCGTGTCTGTCTGTCTGTCTGTCTGTAGGTCTGTCTGTCCTGGTCTGTCTCTCTCTGTCTGTCTGTCTGCATATCCGTCCGCCTGTCTATATATATATATATATATATATATATATATATATATATATATATGTATATATTATATATATATATATATATATATATATATATATATATATATATATATATATATATATGTTTGCCTACCTGCCTACTTACCTAGCAACCCTCTACCTACCTAACTACCTGTATGTCTGCCTGCCTGTCGTCTACCTGTCTGTCTATCTATATATCCGCCCGTATGTCTGTAAGCTTGCCAGTCTAATCAGCGGTGTTTCCATGAACTAAATTATTAAAGGAAAGAGACCATACGAGCAAAACGTCAAACGAGCCTGCGTGTCCAGTACTTAATCCTGTATCGTTCGTTCGTTTAACTGTGTATGTATGTCTGTCGGTGTGTGTGCCAAACTGAAGTTGTGTCCAGCCATCGATTCATTTGCTCACCCATCCGCCTGTCTATCGATCTCTCTATCTGTGATCGGTGTGTTTTGTTGTCTGTCCGTGAACTCTCCCTTCAGTGCCTATGTAAAGCGATGAGACGCAAAGATCAAACACGACATTAGTAAAGGTTTACACAGACACACTCGTGCATACATACATCGCTTGTGCGAATTATTTCCCCTAGACTCCTCCCTACCGCCACTCGTACATGCAACCGTTTACCGAGCCTGTGGGTGAGGGAATGGGTCATGGCTAGGAAGGCTGAGTTAGCCACAATTGATATGAATTGTTCTGAGTCACTTGAACTTTAGAATCATTTGGCTTTCGTCCTGCCTCGTTCCCTCCATCCCCCAATCGCAATTTATTTCCCCAATCCGGAGCATGCTTACCTCACATCACGTGCTACAAAATGGCTGCATTGCTGAGTCATCAATCGAGGCTAAAGCGAGCGTGTTTTGGATACTAGTGATGACCTTCTTCAACGCATTAACAATTTTTGTGTTTGGGTGAAAACGGGTTCTGGAAAACACAAAGTATGAAGAAGAAAAATAACAAAACGTGTGCAGAATTGTAAAAGCGTTTGCTACTTTCATGTTGAAAATGCGGGAAATTTCCTAACAATTTCTTTCAGGACAATGTTAGACAGTAGTTCTTAGAATGGTTGACACTGCCCCAGGGATGCAAGGAACAACTCCATCATCGCATTCGAAGGGATGGTTAGTGAATTTTAGACCTTGCAGTAGAATTGTTGAGTCAGGTCTTAGTTAGATATGGCTGAGCAACATATGACAATAGACAATACTAAATTCTTTCTATTAGCACATAAGGTTGGATGGCGCTCACCACACCTAACACCCTACATTGTGTCAACGGCTTCGGGCGGAGGAGCTCAATAGGAGATGAGGTGCGGGGGAGGAAAAATACATGCCTTATCCTGGTGCGAGAAAATGCAACCTAATACTAAATGTCACGACAGGGCAGACCAGGCTTTAGTTTTGATAGCTAACTGGTCTAGGATGGAAGATCCAACAAGCGGACAGTTAGAGCATTTCTTTGCTGATCCGACAGTTTCTGCATCATGGTCTGTGCAATTCAGTCCAGACTTTGTACTATGGAGATATATAATTCCATCCCTGGTCTTATAACCGTGGGTTGTAGTTATTATATCTTCCTTGAAGCACAATGTAAACAAACGATCGTCTGTCTAGAGGGCAAAGTACGAATGAGTGAGTGAGTAGAAATGTATACTTACAAAGTGTTGTCTCAAATTACTGTCACAACACATTTACATCTGCATCTAGAATCTACTGTCAAAACACATTTACATATAAATCTAGAATCTACTGTCACAACACTTTTAAATATAAATCTAGAATCTACTGTCAAAACACATTTCATCTGCATCTAGAATCTACTGTCACAACACATTTACATCTGCATCTAGAATCTACTGTCACAACACTTTACATCTTATCTAGAATCTAATGCCCAAAAAAACACATTAAATCAAAAATCTAGAATCTAATGTCACAACACTTTTACATCTAAATCTAGAATCTAATGTCACAACACATTTACAATTGAATCTAGAATCTACTGTCACAACACATTTACATCTGCATCTAGAATCTACTGTCAAACACATCTACATCTTAATCTAGAATCTACTGTCAAAACACATTTACATCTAAATCTAGAATCTACTGTCACAACACTTTTTACATCTAAATCTAGAATCTACTGCACAACACATCTACATTTTAAATTTCTAGAATTCTACTGTCACAACACATTTACATTAAATCTAGAATCTACTGTCACAACACATTTTACATTAAATCTAGAATCTAATGTCACAACACATTACATCTTATCTAGATCTAATGTCACAATACATTTACATCTAAATCTAGAATCTAATGTCACAACACATTTACATCTAAATCTAGAATCTAATGTCACAACACATTTAAATCTAAATCTAGAATCTAATGTCACAACACATTTACATCTAAATCTAGAATCTAATGTCACAACACTTTTAAAATTTGAATCTAGAATCTACTGTCACAACACTTTACATCTGCATCTAGAATCTACTGTCACAACACATTTACATATAAATCTAGAATCTACTGTCACAACACATTTACATATAAATCTAGAATCTACTGTCACAAAATTTACATCTGCATCTAGAATCTACTGTCACAACACTTTTTCATCTTAGTCTAGAATCAATGCACAATACATTTATATCTGAATCTAGAATATACTGTCACAACACATTTTAACAATTAAATCTAGAATCTACTGTCACAACACATTACATCTGAATCTAGAATATACTGTCACAACACGTTTACTTTCTGAATGTAGAATCTACCGTGAAAAACACCTTACCTAAAGATTTAAAAAGCAAAAAAAATTTTCACCTAATATAAAGACCACACACCCCACTCTGCTACCATTAATTTTCATCTGGATCTATTTATCCCAAATAAAGGGTATGAATGACTTCAGTAGCAATTACTTCTTCTTGTCAACGCTCCATACACGCGCTCTCACACAGCTCGACTCTCCTGCCGAATCCATTTTTCTAGCTGACGCCAGTAATTGGGTAAAATCCCGACTAAGCGGTTGTCTTTCAGCACGACGCCGGTTCACTAAAGGGCGGGCTTTTCTGTATATTTAACTATTCAACCCTGATGACAATAAAGTCGCGCCCTCTCTTTTTCAGAATCTTCAGACGCCCGGTTAAAAAAAACTCAGTAAACACATCTATGCTTGACAAGGAGTAGAAGAACGCCATAGAGGAAAGCCCGTAGAACTCTTTCATCTGGGATTAAGAAGATTGTATCTTGAGATACTGCGGGAGATTGCGTTGAGATGTTGTGAAGGATTAGTCTAAAGGGCATCACGACAACTAAGTTAGGCCAGTTATAAATGAGGACAAATAGAAATGTTCAAAACATGGTAATTAGATTCTGTTATTATGACCCGGGTAAAGGTAATAGAGCTTCCGGAGTCTATGTGAGAATAGTGAGTTTGCTGTCGTAGAGACGTAGACATTACAAGGTTCAATAAAACTAGAGGAATTATTGAGACTCGGTGTATTAGACATAACTATGTTTGTTTATCTATCTATCTATCTATCTATCTATCTATCTATCTATCTATCTATCTATCTATCTATCTATCTATCTATCTATCTATCTATCTATCTATCTATCTGTCTGTCTGTCTGTCTGTCTGTCCGTCGTCCCCTCCGTCCGTCCGTCTGTCTGTCTGTCTGTTGTCTGTCTGTCTGTCTGTCTGTCTCTGTCTGTCTGTCTGTCTGTCCAACCGTCCGTCCCCCGTCCTCCGTCCGTCCATCCGTCCATCCGTCCGTCCTCCGTCCGTCACTCCCCAACACTCCCTCTCTTTGTGTCGGTCGTTCGTTCTGTCCGTCCGGCCGTCCGACCGCCTGCCTGTCTGTCTAGAAGCGTGTCTGTCTGTCTGTCTGTCTGTCTGTCTGTCTGTCTGTCTGTCTGTCTGTCTGTCTGTCTGTCTGTCTGTCTGTCTGTAGGTCTGTCTGTCTGTCTGTCTGTCTCTGTCTGTTTTCTCTGTCTGTCTGTCTGCATATCCGTCCGCCTGTCTATATATATATATATATATATATATATATATATAATATTATATATATATATATATATATATATATATATGTTTGCCTACCTGCCTACTTACCTAGCAACCCTCTACCTACCTAACTACCTGTATGTCTGCCTGCCTGTCGTCTACCTGTCTGTCTATCTATATATCCGCCGTATGTCTGTAAGCTTGCCAGTCTAATCAGCGGTGTTTCCATGAACTAAATTATTAAAGAAAAGAGACCATACGAGCAAAACGTCAAACGAGCCTGCGTGTCCAGTACTTAATCCTGTATCGTTCGTTCGTTTAACTGTGTATGTATGTCTGTCGGTGTGTGTGCAAACTGAAGTTGTGTCCAGCCATCGATTCATTTGCTCACCATCGCCTGTCTATCGATCTCTCTATCTGTGATGGGTTGTGTTTTTGTTGTCTGTCCGTGAACTCTCCCTTCATTGCCTATGTAAAGCGATGAGACGCAAAGATCAAACACGACATTAGTAAAGGTTTACACAGACACACTCGTGCATACATACATCGTTTTTGTGCGAATTTTTTTCCCCTAACCCCCCACCGCCACTCGTACATGCAACCCTTTACCCCAGCCTGTGGGGGAGGGAAGGGTCATGGCTAGGAATTCTGAGTTTGCCACAATTGATATGAATTGTTCTGAGTCACTTGAACTTTAGAATCATTTTGGGTTTTTGTCCTGCCTCGTTCCCTCCATCCCCAATCGCAATTTATTTCCCCAATCCGGAGCATGCTTACCTCACATCACGTGCTACAAAATGGCTGCATGCTGAGTCATCAATCGAGGCTAAAGCGAGCGTGTTTTGGATACTAGTGATGACCTTCTTCAACGCATTAACAATTTTTGTGTTTGGGGGAAACGGGTTCTGGAAAACACAAAGTATGAAGAAGAAAAATAACAAAACGTGGCAGAATTGAAAAAGCGTTTGCTACTTCATGTTGAAAGGGGGAAAATTTCCTAACAATTTCTTTCGGGACAATGTAGACAGTTTCTTAGAATGGTTGACACTCCCCCAGGGAGCAAGGAACAACTCCATCATCGCATTCGAAGGGATGGTTAGTAAATTTTTGACTTGCAGTAAAATTGTTGAGTCAGGTCTTAGTTAGATATGGCTGAGCAACATTGACAATAGACAATACTAAATTCTTTCTATAGCACATAAGGTTGGATGGCGCTCACCACCCCTAACACCCTACATTGTGTCAACGGCTTCGGGCGGAGGAGCTCAATAGGAGATGAGGTGCGGGGAGGAAAAATACATGCCTTATCCGGTGCGAGAAAATGCAACCTAAGACTAAATGTCACGACAGGGCAGACCAGGTTATTTTTGATAGCTAACTGGTCTAGGATGGAAGATCCAACAAGCGGACAGTTAGAGCATTTTTTTGCTGACCCGACAGTTTCTGCATCATGGTCTTGCAATTCAGCCCAGACTTTGTACTATGGAGATATAAAATTTCCACCCCGGTCTTAAAAACCGTGGGTTGTATTTATTATATCTTCTTGAAGCAAAATGTAACAAACGATCGTCTGTCTAGAGGGCAAAGTACGAATGAGTGAGTGAGTAGAAAAGTATACTTACAAAGGTTGTCTCACCGCAAGCTGTATGTTTAACGTCGTTAAATTTGGGAAAGCAAAGTTAAGAAATCATTCAATCACATTGACTGCATACTGATTAATAAAGGACTTAGAAAAGCATTACAAATGTGAAGACAGTGACTGGCACTGACCGCGTCGGTGATAATGTCCCAGTATGTGGGCAGTTGCAAACTACTGAGCGTAATCTTGCCAAGAAATCAAAAAACAGCTGAAAGATTCTGATGTTGACAGCGATGTCCTGTAAAGGATATGCGGGAAAAAATATGTGGACAAATAAAAATAAGATTGAAGAGAAGAAATAAAGGGGCTTAACAAAGATATGCTAAAAGCAGATACAGAAATTAAAGAATCATACCAGGCAGTTGTGAAAAACTGTAGTAACTAAAACAAAAAATTATAAATTGGGAATTGGGGAATGATAAAGAGGTTAAAATATAAAACAAACAAGGAGGATTACCCAAGAGAAGAAAAAACCTAAAAAGAAACGGATGAATGCAGAAATCTTAAAGTTCGTGGTCAAAAGAAAACAAAGTAAAGTAACAAAGAAAAAAATGATAAGATAAAAAAAGAAAAAGGGGGGAAAAAAAGGTAAGAGGAGATTGATTAAACGAACAGTGCAGCAAAATTGAATACTTCTATTAAAAATAGACAAAATAAGCTAAGCCAAACAGTGCTTTGAAGGGAGAAGAATACGAGAAAGCACAGATGTAATTGATTCAACATTTTAAAAAAGGACAGGTATTACTGGAAGAAGGTGGTATGCTATCTAGACGGAACGAAAACATAAATGATGGAGAAAGAACATAATTAACAGGGAAAAATAACTTGTAAAAAAAGAAGAATTCACTGACGCTATCAAACAAATACAGAAGTTAAAATAACCAGCCCAGATGACATCAAGATGTATGCGAGAATCTGGAAAAGAAATGTTAACTAAAATTTTTAATTTTGAACCCCACTAGTCCCTTTCGGGGGGCAGGAAGCACACTAGCCCGGTAGCATTTTTTATTTATAATTGTTCTGTGTTTATACATCTCTGTGTATTTATTTACAATCTTTTTTATACATCTGTTTGTGCTGCCCTGAAGAATATCACTGGGCTCGAAAGGTCGGATTCTTTCTGGTGTGATTTAGCATATTGATTACATATTTTGCTGAAAGTTTCGAACGTTATTATCATTATTTGGTATCTTTTGTCTATATTGACCTATATCTGTTTTCTACATTGACTTGTAACTCTTATCTACGTTGACTTGCAACTATTGTCTACATTTAATTGTAACTGCTGTCTATTGATTTTACTGTTGTCTATATATTGGCTTGTAACTGTTGTCTATATTGAATTGTATCCGTCTTCTACATTGACTTGTTACTGTTGTCTATATTGATCTGTTTCTGTGTCAATATTGGCGCGTAACTTTTGTCTACATTGACTTATAACTGTTGTCTATATTGATTTTTACTGTTGTCTATATCGACTTGTTACTGTTGTCTATATTGACCTGTTTCTGTTGTCAATATGACGCGTAACTTTTGTCTACATTGACTTATAACTGTTTGTCTATATTGGCTTTTAAATGTTGTCTATATGGGGTTGTAACTGTTGTCTTCATTGGCTTTTACTGTTGTCTATATTGGCTTGTAACTGTTGTCTTCATTGCTTGTAACTGTTGTCAATATTGACTTGTATCCGTCGTCTATACTGACTTGTATCTGTTGTCTATATTGAATTAAAAACGGTTATTTACACTGACTTGTACCTGTCGTCTACTTTAACCGTAACGCTTGACTACACTGCCCTGTAAATCTTGGCTTCATTAACTTGTAAATGTCACAGTCAGTGACAAACTGTAACTATTCAATGTTGAGCTACGACCCTAATCATACACTTGGTTTGCTCTTCTCTGCTGCCCTTTCCCAATCATCGACATGATCTTTTGCCTTTATTTTCCCATGCTGACTGACTTAGTTGAATCTTACTTCATTACAGACATAAGTCAATATGGACTCATCTCATCGCGTTGTGAGGGCACTGAGAGATGACGCAGGCAATGGAATACTTCCACAGATCCTTGGGGTTCTAGAACAGCTCTACTGCTGACAGTCCCCATATCATTTTCGTAGACCCCAAAGCATTATCTCCACCGGTCTACCTTTTGGTTTTTTTCCGTTGATCTTTCCAGCAGTCGCGATGATTCTAATGTCTGCCTCTCATGTTGACTAAATATCGTTGTCTTTTTCTACGGTTATGTATACGTTTATATGTTCATTAGCCTCTTCCAGGTCACCAAGCATCAATCTGTCGGTCTGACTTGGCCTCTTATACCGTCAGTTTCCAGTCGTCACGAAGTTCCCCAATGCTTCTCATCTCATTAGATGACAAAAGAGCCCTATTTGTCTCGTTTCTATAGTTTTTTTTTATACATTTCTACTTTCACTGGCAACTTCGAGGCAACCATTGTTTATTACCCAGGCAATCTAAGGTATTCTCAAAATCGTCTCAGAAACGAGATCTCCGCTGCCTCCCAAAATCCTCTACTAAAAAAAACGTATGTCAAAAAGCTCCAAGCTACCTCTGGCCATTGTTTAATATAAAGCAAGACATAGCGAACGACTAAACATGCTTCGTGTCAATAAACCTGGGATAGACTTATACAAAATAAGCTTAGCCTACTCTGCCACTCAGTTATGGAACAATCTTCCACAAGAAATCAACGACACCACCAATCATTACACATACAGTCGCGACCTGTTTGAACACAATCTCAGTACAGACTACATGCCACCCCGCCCCCTTAAAATAATAATAATAATCATAATAATCTCAAATGGCAAATAATATAATAAACATGCCCATATGTATGGTACGTTACACCTAACTAGGTAATTATCCATCAGCATGTGCCATGCCGATAAGCGTTGACGCTCGTGTTTTGACATCTCACTCGATCACCAGAGTCGTGGATCAGCTGCGTGTTCTTGTCTCTACCATGCCACATGGCCAAGCCATCCAGGTATTTACTTCTCGCTCTTCCCCTTGGCCTCTTTCCTTCTATCTTGCCAATTGTCCCCAAGTTCCCCAAGTCATTTCTTCTCATAACATGCCCCAAAAAGTTTGAATGTCTACGTCTAATGACTCTGATCAGTTTACGATCTTCATTTGTTTCTTGAAGGACGTGTGCATTGATTTGTCTGTCAGTCCATGGTATTCTTTAATGTCCATATTAAAACTTGCTTTAGTGAACCATGTATTATTGATTATATTCCATGTGTTGTAATGCATATTGTTCTGTTGTCTAAGATTAGCTTCATAAGTGATGTATGCATAAAATAATGTATGAGAGGAAAGACAGACAGGAAGGGCAGAATGTCAGACGGGCCTGCGTGTCCAATTCTTAACTAATTGAAAATAAGGTTTGTTCATTCGTTCTTTCGATCCTAATTTATTCGGTCACATTCCACGACCCACTTCCAAATATTTCGAACAGAGAAAAAACTACGATGTCGATACAGAAGTAGACAGCGTTACAGCGCGTCAGGTGAACGTCCTTCAGGTCTAGCGAACCCGAAACATACCCTAGACGTTGGAATGACGTGCAACTTGTCAGCGCAAAGATACTGTTTCCCAGGACCACACGGGTGCCTCTATTCTGCAGTTAGCGCTATTTCCCACCAATCACTCATCCTGGAGTCAGCCTGAGGAAATCTTCAATTGTAGAATGTTGTGAGGGGAACCGCGAGCAACGTTCACGCTCTCCGCAGACTGATGGCTTTGTTGGCCAATTTTTGTCTAAATTGTGGGGTTCTCGAGTCATCTCCCACCTACCCAGTTGTTTTCGTTTCATTAAAATGTTTTCGATTGATGAACGAAGCGGAACTGAGAGCTAATCAGGGGAAATACGACACGAACTTCAATTAATGTTTCGGCTTTCCACATGAAGTTGTTTTATGTGGAGTCGAGTTGTCCTTTCCTAAAGCCGCACATTGAGGTGAATGAGAGAAGAATGTAAAACGTAACCAATCTCTATTGTGCTCTTTAAGCGCTATATGTAAATAAATCATGAGTGTTAATGGTAAGGACAGGGACATCAGCGTGGATGTTGTATTTACTCTCAAATCCTTATACATTGTCAACATTTATAGTTTATCTGGTTATTCCCCCCCCCCCCCCCACCCCTGTTCTTTCGTCTGTGATTGTTGAATCCTGCTCTAAACAATTTATCTTGATTTATTTAACTTTTTCTTATTTACGTCCAACATTCCTCTGAACTGAAACCGAATTATGCGCACTTTGAATTAAAACGCATACTATTTTTTACATTGTTATTTGGATGTGTTTGTGTGTTTGTTTTTTCATATGATAGCTGCTGTCATTCTTGACAAGACTGCAACAGTTGTGAACTAGATTCTATTACTTATGCTTTTAATTCTTTCGTGATTCCTTTCACAGAAAACGAGGATATGGCTTGAACACAGCAAGACTTGGTTCGTTTTAACTGATCAGACTGTTTCTTCTCTGAACTTTTCCAACATTACGAGACGGTGGATGATCTTGGGAAAATAATTTAGTAACCGAGAAAGGATAATAAAAAAAGTAAAGTGTTTGCGTTTACACTGAAAGTTGACAAGCTTCACAGGGTAATTTTGATGTTTGAGTTGCCTGGTAGTTTCAATGTTTATTCCTGAGTGAAAACTCCAGTTCCTGATGCGGAGGCTCGTTATTATCTTTTCCTATCGGATTCCCACACACCCGGCCTGCGCTCGTTAGATGAAATAATACAAGAACCTGTCCAAGGTTGCGTGTGTGTGTTCAAATAATAACGCTTAAAAGCTTATGAAAATTAGCTAAATTTGTGATGAAACGTCGGTAGTCAGTCGTGTCCGCCTTCTTCCTTTGTTCCTGTTGTTAACTAATGTTGACTTCTCGTCCTTGACTTTGGGACGTACATTATAAGTACCTCTGCAGTCTGAGTGGGTTCTCCTGATGGCGAGGGACACTGGTAATAGGGAAAGCTAAAGTCACACGCAAAAATCAGTCCAATGCATTAGAACAGAGGTTCCCAAACCACGGCCCGCGGGCTACTTGTGGCCCGTTAGCTGTCAGAAAGTGGCACGCGAGGCCTCGTTATTTAATATAATATACTCTCTTCATAAATTAGTTCGCATTTCCTGATGCCAAGATCTGTCAATTACAGCAAAACCTTCAGCACGAAGTAAGCGATTTGAAATGCAATGCTGCACTGAGATGTAAATTTCTGGAGCTGCCTGCTTCACCTTCAGCTAATCATTATGATTTCATTCTGGCGACTATTGCCTGTCGACAATTTGACACTTGCGTTCAATTCGCCCAGATGTACATTTGTCGTTTTGGTTAGACTTACAGATGCGAGCAGTCATTTTCCGCAATGATCGTTACAAAAAAAAAAAAAAAACAAGCAACGTTCCAGACTCACCGACAGTAACCTAGCTGCGCTTATGACTTTGGGCACGACAGATTTATGCCCAGACATTGATAAACTGACATCTGAACATAAGTAACTGGTTATGAAGAACAGTTATAATTGTAAATTAATTACATTAATAGCGATTTTCGAAACTGATTATAAATTTATTGTTAAATGAACTTTTAATTTAAAAAAAAATAAAATATAAAAAATTATCGCAGTGTTGTATTGACACTGACTGCCTTTAAAGTGTTAGAATTTTGTGGCGAAAGTTAAAATAGGTAAGAATGATATTGCACGACTTTTATAATTTTATAGTCGACGAATTGCGCAACTCTTCCTCACTTTAATCCAATTCATCGCTCAAGTCATTCTTCATCCAACGTCAACATTGCAGAAAATCCACCTCCAGAAACGTCAAGCATTCTTGTCCACATTGTCAAAGAACATTTATAGCCAAAATAGGCCTTATAAACCATCTTAGAACTCACGGCTCCATACTTTCAACCCCACTGGATGAAATGAATGGTTATCATCATTCTTGATGGACAAACAACATTATAATTTTATAACGTTTTGGCCCGCTTAACTACCGAAAATAGTAAATATGGCCCTCTGCTTGAAAAGCTTGGGAACCACTGCATTAGAAGTAGTACTGGGTGTATTTGTAATGGCTGTGCAGTGGTTGAAAATATTGCCGGTCCAAGGTTTTATTTACCTATTATGTTGCATGCACTTTACAGAAGGTGAATACCAAACTTGGACCGGCAATATTTTCAAACACTGCATAGACAATAAAAATACACCACATAGTGCGCAGATAAAATATGTTTGAGTTAAAAGCAAGGGAACGAAAAACAAATAACCCTGAGAATTATTGGTATATTATAGGACCTATCTAAAGAACAGTTTTACACTCCGGCAAATACAATAAGGTCTCGCTAATATTTGCGCTTGCCTGCCGGTCAGGTTGTCATGTGGTCAAATCACCACTGAGGCCTGGATTTATATATCTTTAAACCTCTAATCCTATCCAGTCAAAAATGGGTATCAGGAAATATTCTGGGAAATAAAGGTGATCGGCGAGATAATGACCACTTCAATCACCGAGAGTAGATTTGTCCATAAAATATGTCCCCAGCACCATATAACCAATACACCTGTGACATGTTTGATTGAGTTGCCAGAGGACCTAGTTAGTAGTGTTCTCTGGAGATATATCTTGAATAATAAATAACAAGATAAAGGATATGATTTAGCACGTTTTGTCTAGAGGTCACTCAAATGAGATAATCATTCCCGCAATAGCCTTTTTGGAGAACATTTTTCTTTGCTCAAACCCCCACTGTGAGACCACTATGTATCTACACAGAAATTATATAAGAAGTAAAATAGTTTACCCAAGGCCAGAGAAGATCTGAACTATTAGCGCCTGTACAACTGAGGATCCCTCTCACTCATTATACTGTTGACAGTGTGCTGTTCGTCCGTCACATAGATCTTCTATATATTTTGTCATTTTGTGACCTATATCAGTTTGTCCCATTTCTTTGGGATTGTAGGACTCAATCATTTGTAGGCAAACTCAACAATAACTGTACATTACATCTGTTGGACAAGACATCTACATGACAGTTTCTTGACAAAAGTGGGACATACATTCACAAAGAATTGTGTACATCAGCCATTGTACAAGACTTACATCATAAGAGATACTTGACAACATCTATACAAGACTTTTCACAATATGTATAACCAACCACAGCACTTAAGACAGTCACAGATACAATACTTGACAGCAACTGTACAAGAAATTCACTGGGGACATGTACTTAAACACTGGTTCATGGAATACACAATTTATTGAGTTGATGGTGAGTCGAGTGATGACCATTGTCTCATCTCCTGTCATGTCAACACTTCAATTATTGCATAGAAAATGCATAAAATATGTCACACATGCAGGTTGATAAACAAGATACAACACCTCCCCATTACTCCACCACCCAATAATAAACTTTCCTCCACCTCTCCTCTCTAATTACCACTACACCATTGCTTTTATCTCTTCTTCCACTGTTAATGAGGGAAAACCCAGGTAAGCCGTAACCTGGGGCAAGCATAGGGACCTTCTGCTCCACTGGTCTGTTTAATCCTTTTAGCACCTATGATGGTGTTGGACAGCTCAGGTTGCAGTTTTCCCCCATGATGATTTTCCAAGTCTGACTAATTATCCCCTACTGTCACAGTTTTGAAGAAAAGCTACAGCCCTGTCTTTCACTGGTGAGTTGACTGTTTATGAAGTTGAGACTTAGGACTTTGCTCTCCTTTTCCTGTAGAGAAGATCTAAGATACAAATATGTCCCAGTCTTCTTCCTTCTCCTCAGTCTATCTCACGTACTTTACATACAAGTCTTCATTCTGAAAACACTGTGTGAGCACCAGGCTGGAGATTAACTAAGATAAGTCCTAGCCAAAGAATCCATTGTCCCAGTCATTTCACCAGACGTTCTGAATGCGGTTAACCACCATAGACTTGTTGTTTAGTTCTCAGATGACATTTGATTGACTCAAAGATCACTGTCCAGTTCACCACATTGGTAGTGCTTCAGATTGTGTTATTCTCCCATTTATGCATTCAGCTGTTAAAGAGCTGAGAGAAAATTCTTTTTAGATTTTCCTGCCTTTTGATAGGGAGTCACTTCTGGATCTAGGACTTCTGTTTAGTTGTCCCAGATGATATATGGATGGCCTCTCCACCATACTGTTCTCTGTCGATATATAAAATGGCACAACATCTCTTTACATATGTTAAAAGATAATGTTATTATACATCAACAGACACAGATTGGGGATGGGGAGGAAAGGATGGGTGTGGTCCCAACACACCTCTCCTAGTTTTGATGATGCAGTGTATTTCACTGTGATGCACTGTGGTAATCACAAGACCATATGTTGAGACAGGGGTAGCTTAACACAATTACAAGCATTTATGTGGTCTAAGTTCCACCATGTTTGAACCACAGTAGACCTGAGCACAAGGAGGACCAGACACAGTACAGCAATCATTGTGACATAGCAACATGGGACAGGCATTGTGAAGGGAAATGGAAAATAGGCATTTACAACTGCAATATGCATTATGTATCAACTAATGGCATTTACCAAATTAGCAGACCAGACATCCATTCCAATGGCTGTGATGTTGGTGCATGAATGTCCTATTCCATATTCACACAGCAATGCCAGACCTCACCCCTTTTTCACCAGACTTGTCTCACAGGTACATCATCATCATCATGTGCTCTTTCCCCACTGAGTAATTTTCATGTCTACTACAGTAGGTAACAGAAGCTCAATTGCATACACAATTGTTCACATATGCACCAAGCACATATAGGAAAAACATGTTTAGTCCTTGTAAATTTGCATGAGCCATACATTATATTCAGCCAACTAAGACACAGGTTCACACACCTATGGTTCTCTTAGGAACTAGTTTATATGAACCATCCAACAGTAGAGGTAATAGTGTAATACTTCAGGGAGAAATTGTATTAATTCTCCTGAGCGTAATGTATCTACCAGGCATCACATAGACTTAGCAATTCTGGCGTGCCACATACAACCTGTTTACAGATGGATATTGAAGCATCTTTCCTTCCACTAGATGTGAGAGGCTATTTATTAAATCACCAACTCACTCACTCCATCATTCTCAGCGTTTTACCAAGGAACTTGTACATGTTTACATCACTCATACCAATCCAGACAGTTGATTTAAGAATAAGTCATCCTAGGCATGAAGAATGCACAAGGGGTTTGGGTTTGCGGATTTACATGAGTGTACTATACATTCATCAAGCATACGCAACCAGTCACAACAAGGGATTGATATGCACTTGGAGTATACAGCGTGAAAGACAGGTCAAGGTTGAAGAAGCAGTATCTAGAATACTGGCGCACAGAAGTTAGGTTTTCCACTTTCACATTTTATTCATAAAATACTCTTATATTCTTCTCTTTCGTTCACTAGGCACAACTACAACATTAAAGTATGTTTTAAAGTGGTACCTGTTGTCCAGAGAACAATATATTATTGAATCTTTAAGGGCATTGTTGGGTCATCACATCACACTAGCGACCGCTCCCGGTGAAATCCCCGCTCAACTAATGAGATTTTAAAATATGGCCCAGGAATAGCGTGGGCTCATTACTGATTAGCCAATGAAAACCAAGCGCATACCCCTGCCCTCCCCCAACTCGTTCTAGAACATACGATCTAATAATAGCCCTTCTATTTGGGATGGTCCCCGTTAAGACTTAAAGTATCTTTATGAAATGTGTCGGACTGGGAATGGGGAATTCTGTTCCATCATGCTACAACACCACAGGCATGCTAAATCTTTAAAAGACTTTACTTTGACTCTTTCACTACCAGAATCACACCTGCTTAAACACAGACACACACACACACACACACACAGACACACACACACACACACACACACAAAACCACACAGGGTGTTTGTAAAGCCTCACTACACTCTGTATGTAGAACAATTTGGAAAAATTAAGTACATGACGTCATCAAAAAATTGTGCTAGAAATTTCATTAAATTAGTTATAATAGCCACTGCTATAGTCGATAGATGTAGGTCGACTATAGTCGACTAGATGTAGGTCCAATATCAGCCTATTAAAAGAGGTGTGAGACAGGGATATGTAATGCCTCCAGATCTTTTTTTCCCTGTACAGTGAAAATATATTTAGAAATATAGAAGATATGGAAGGAATCACTATTGGAGGACGATACATCAATAACATTAGATATGCAGATGATACAGGTCTTGATTGCAGACAATGAACAGGACCTGCAAAATTTAGTAGATGCGGTTGTTGCACCCAGTGACCAACTAGGGTTAGAACTGAATATTAAGAAGACACAGATTATGGTCGTCACTGGGAAGAAGGAAATACCACAATGTGATATACGAGTAGATGGACATATTCTTAAACAAGTGAATCGATGCTGTTATCTCGGCACCGTCATTACATCTGATGAGAGATGCCTTGAAGAGATTAGAACAAGAATTGCCATTGCGAAGGTAGCCTTTTGCAAGATGAAAAACATACTGACTAATAAAAAGATATCAATTGAACGAGAAAAGTGTGTTGAGATACTACATAGAACCTATACTTTTGTATGGAAGTAAAGCGTGGACAATAAGCAGTCAAACTGAAAAAAAACATCTGATGGCTGTGGAAATGTGGTTTCCGAGGAAAATGCAAAGAATACCACGGACATACAGAGAAATCAATGAGCAAGTCCTCCAAGGAACAAATGAAGATCGTAAACTGATTAGAGACATTAAACGTAGACAGTCAACATTTTTTGGACATGTTACGAGAAGAAATGACTTGGAGAACTTGGTGACGACTGGCAAGGTCGAGGGAAGAGACCAAGAGGACGACCGAGAAGTAAATACATGGATGGCTTTGGCCACATGGCATGGTCGAGACAGAAACACTGAGCTGATCCACGACTCTGGTGATCGGGTGAGATGGCAAGACATGACCACCAGCGCTTATCGGCATGGCACATGATGGATTGATAGAGCACCAATTAATTTCTAGTTTTGTCAAAAAATAAAGTTTTGAATTTCTCACGTATGTACATCATTTCCTTTAATCTGAGCAATATTCGGAATGTGGTTTAAGAAATCTTCATCATCTTCATTAAAGTAATGCGAGTAATTTTTTTTTGGGTGGGTGGGGGGATGGCATTGACAAGTTAGGTAATATGATCGCCATTCACGTGTTACAAATTTTGTTGGTATGGAATATCGCAGCTGTGATGCCTTTCTTCGTCTTCTTCAGCGTTCCGAGCCATTGTGGTTCTTTGCTGCCAGATACAATCCGTCTGCATTCGTCTCTCTGGTTGACCTTCTCTTGCCAGTCGTTGATTCTAAGTGCTTGTAGGTCTGTATATATTGTGATGCTTTTGCCTGATTTTTATTGTAATATGTTTCAATAAATGAAAGTTGATCCAGGAACTGATCCTGTTCAGAAATCACGCCTCTGCTCAAGCTATCGGTAATAGCATGTTGGTAAACCTGTGCTCAGTACAACGAGATCGGTGCAACTGTAACGTCACTCAGACAGTCGTTACCAGCATTCTAACAAGTAGCGTGATCATCAAACTACCCAACACGGCCCAACAGATAGTCGAAATTCGCAATAAAAAAAAAATTAAATGTTACATTGATGTATTGCACTATTAAAAAACATCCACACACGCTACCAAAACTAGCACACAAAAAAAAAAACAAAAAAAAAAAAGTAAAAACACCGCATCCCGCAACACTTAAATTTCCCGCAAATCGTCCTGAAAAGTAGCCCAATTTGGCGTGAAATCTGCCCACATGGCAACACTGCTTAGCAGTGCGTATTACGTATTTGTGCTACGTAGATCGGTGCTCTGCGACCTTTTTCCAGTGTCGTCACACTTTCATAATTTTAATTGCTGGCGACGCACCAAAATAGAATCTTATATAATAAAGGCTACGTGTATTTATTTATGTATCCGGTTGTTCCACCAGAAGATAAATAGTAGTATACAAATATATAAAGAAAAAAAATATGGATAAAAAGCTTTAAACAGGTAAAAAAAAATTTAAAATAAATTAAAAATATTAAGGGTAGCTCTGACGTATATCAAGATGCTATGACATGGCGACTGTCCCATGGGAAATACAAATGTGTGCTGTCCCATCCCATCCCATCTCAGGGACCGTTCCCCATGGGATTCCCATGGGAATAACAATCCCACGACCCAAACCTAAATACAGGAGGGACCATAAAACACAGATGAGTATTTAAATTCACTTCCCATATGTCATTGACATGAATATCTGTGATATAGTAGTTGGCGAGCTTGCTTTCATGGACAGAGGTCTTGGGTTCACTTCCTAGCAGCCGCAGGATGTTTTTCATTGAGATCTCTCAGCCTCATGGAATAGGTACCGGTTAATTTTCTGAATAGGAAAAAACACGGGGAGGAAGTCAACTTGTCACCATAAGACATACAAGTCAATAGTAGTCTTTGCCTTGGGGCTACGCTGTTTCCCTTGATGGGAACTACCACCCCATGCGTGTGGTTCCGAACCAGTATCTTTAGTCGTAGAAGTCTAACCTTGGCGCAGTATGGCTGAGATGGCGTCCATATCAATCTGAGACGTCACACTTTTAGAATCACATCATCATGTTTGTCGTTTCTGCAAGATTCATTGGTGTGTAATGTCAAACGTCCCTCTGATCGTTTGGGTAGTGAGATCCGATCCCTATCCTTCTCAGATAAGTGCGAAAAACAGGAGGACCTGCATGCAAGTTGTGTCCGTTTCAATTCCCAAAGATCTAAAAAATCTCAAAGAGGCCGCCGCTATGACAAAATTATTAAGAATACATACCCAATCGCGGATGGAGCCCGCTACCTTGAATGTAATCTGCCTAGAGATGAAGAAAACCTTTTAAAAAGGGCACTCTCAAATCGGAACACACTGACCTTTGAGGTGCATACCTAAGTGTGACTCACTCCCCTTGAAAGATGACCGACGGAGATGAGGATAACCTGGAAAACGACGAAGACGTTAACGTGGGGAACAATGAAGACGATAACGTGGGGAACAATGAAGGACGATAACGTGGGGATCGATGAAGACGATAACGTGGGGAACGATGAAGACGATAACGTGGGGAAAGATGAAGACGATAACTTGGGGAACATGGAGACGATAACTTGGGGAACATGGAGACGATAACGTGGGGAACGATGAAGACGATAATGTGGGGAACGATGAAGATGATAACGCGGGGAACGACGAAGACGATAACTTGGGGAACGATGAAGACGATAACGTGGGAACGATGAAGACTATAACGTGGGGAACGATGAAGACGATAACATGGGGAACGTGGAGACGATAACATGGGGAACATGGAGACGATAACATTTAGAACATGGAGACGATAACGTGAACGTGAGGAACGATGAAGACGATATCATGGGGAACATGGAGACGATAACATGGGGAACGACGAAGACGATAACGTGGGGAACGATGAAGACGATAACATGGGGAACATGGAGACGATAACAAGGGGAACATGGAGACGATAACGTGGGGAACGATGAAGACTATAACGTGGGGAACGATGAAGACGATAACATGGGGAACATGGAGACGATAACGTGGGGAACGATGAAGACGATAACGTGGGGAACGATGAAGACGATACCGTGGGGAACATGGAGACGATAACGTGGGGAACGATTAAGACGATAACGTGGGGAACGATGAAGACGATACCGTGGGGAACATGGAGACGATAACGTGGGGAACGATGAAGACGATAACGTGGAGAACGATGAAGACGATAACATGGGGAACATGGAGACGATAACGTGGGGCACATGGAGACGATAACGTGGGGGGAACGATTAAGACGATAATGTGGGGAACGATGAAGATGATAACGTGGGGAACGACGAAGACGATAATTTGGGGAACGATGAAGACGATAACTAGAGGAACGACGAAGACGATAACTTGGGGAACGTGGAGACGATAACATGGGGAACATGGAGACGATAACATGGAGAACATGGAGACGATAACGTGAACGTGAGGAACGATGAAGACGATATCATGGGGAACATGGAGACGATAACATAGGGAACGACGAAGACGATAACGTGGGGAACGATGAAGACGATAACATGGGAAACATGGAGACGATAACATGGGGAACATGGAGACGATAACGTGGGGAACGATGAAGACGATAACGTGGGGAACGATGAAGACGATAACATGGGGAACGATGAAGACGATAACGTGGGGAACGATTAAGACGATACCGTGGGGAACATGGAGACGATAACGTGGGGTACGATTAAGACGATAACGTGGGGAACGATGAAGACGATACCGTGGGGAACATGGAGACGATAACGTGAGGAACAATGAAGACGATAACGTGGGGAACGATGAAGACGATAACATGTGGAACATGGAGACGATAACGTGGGGAACGATGAAGACGATAACGTTGGGGAACGATTAAGACGATAATGTGGGTAACGATGAAGACGATAACGTGAGGAACGATGAAGACGATAACGTCTGGAACATGGAGACGATAACGTGATGACATGGAGACGATAACGTAGGGAACATGGAGACGATAACGTGGGGAACATGGAGACGATAACGTGGGGAACATGGAGACGATAACGTGAGGAACGATGAAGACGATACCGTGGGGAATATGGAGACGATAACGTGGGGAACGATGAAGACGATAACGTTGGGGAACGACTAAGACGATAATGTGGGGAACGATGAAGACGATAACGTGAGGAACGATGAAGACGATAACGTGGGAACATGGAGACGATAACGTGGGGAACATGGAGACGATAACGTAGGGAACATGGAGACGATAACGTGGGGAACATGGAGACGATAACGTGGGGAACGATGAAGACGATACCGTGGGGAACGATGAAGATGATAACGTGGGGAACGATGAAGACGATACCGTGGGGAATATGGAGACGATAACGTGGGGAACGATGAAGACGATACCGTGGGGAACGATGAAGATGATAACGTGGGGAACGATGAAGACGATAACGTGGGGAACGATGAAGACGATACCGTGGGGAACATGGAGACGATAACGTGGGGAACGATGAAGACGATACCGTGGGGAACATGGAGACGACATGGAGAACGACGAAGACAACTATGTCGAGAACGAAACGATGAAGACGATCACGTGAGGAAAGAAAACAACGAAGACGATAACCTAGGGAACGACGAAGACGATAATCTAGGAAATAATTAAGACGATAACCCAGGATCGATTAACGTATTCACAATGAAATTAGCTAGTTATGTAGATTTACATCAGCGACCTTTATTAATGTCCTACAGATGTTTCCTTTTATTCATCATATTTCACGAATGTCTGGAAAATATACACCAACACATTCCTTGCATCTTTGCCAGTTCTTGATAACAGCCGCTGCTTTGAACAGAAATTTGGCGTCTGGTTGTCAGAAGTAGTCTTCAGAAGTAGAGAGTCAATTAAGGCGGGAAGACAAACTCGTTAATCAGTTTTAGCAGCGGGAGTCAGTTCTTCGGGACATAGAATCTCCAGGCGTTTCCAAAGTTGTTATGGTGTCAGTCAGGGCAGGGTCAAATGTCACGGAGTTAACTCTTTAGCTATGCAATTATTTACGGGCGTGGTTGAAAGTATTCTTTGTGGCTCTAAGGAACATATGTCGGGGTGATTGAATTTAACATAAAACCTGTGTCAGATTTCAACAAAAGAATATATTCTGCCACTGGGCACCACTTTCTAAATAAAATAATATAAAGTAACGCCGATAGCGAGGTAGGCGGTTAAACCCTCACACCGGCATGAGGCTGGACTTAGACGATGACGTCTTGTTCAGAAAGCACTGGAAACTACTGGACGTACTATTGCCTAGAAAATCAATCTGGGGTTGATGACAACGTCCTACTAAGGACTTGGCCCCTCCACACACCCCCATCACCCCAAATGAAATGTACATCTTTTCAACCATACACTCACAATCTTCCCGTATATTTTGTTTGTTTACCGTATCACTTGTGTGTATTTTCAGAACAGTTTGTCTGTTTTCTGTATAGTTTGTTTGTTTTCCGTACAGTTTGTTTGTTTTCCGTATAGTTTGTTTGTTTTCTGTATAGTTTGTGTGTTTTCTATATAGTTTGTTTTTTTGTTTTCTGAATAGTTTGTTTGTTTTCTGTATAGTGTGTTTGTTTGTTTTCCGTATAGTTTGTTTGTTTGTTTTCTGTTTAGTATGCTTGCTTTCTATATAGTTTGTATGTTTTCTGTATAGTTTTCTTATTTGTGTAGTTTATTTGTTTGTTTTCTGTATAGTTTGTGGTTTTTCTGCATAGTTTGTTTGTTTTCGATATAGTTTGTTTGTTTTCTGTATAGTGTGTTTGTTTCTTTTCCGTATAGTTTGTTTGTTTGTTTTCTGTATAGTTTATGTGTTTGTTTTCTGTATAGTGTGTTTGTTTGTTTTCTGTTTAGTATGTTTGTTTTCTTTATAGTTTGTTTGTTTTCTGTATAGTATTCTTATCTGTGTAGTTTGTTTGTTTGTTTTCTGTATAGTTTGTGGTTTTTCTGCATAGTTTGTTTGTTTTCTGTATAGTTTGTTTGTTTTCTGTATAGTTTCTTTGTTTTCTGTATAGTTTGTTTGTTTTCTGTATAGTTTGTTAGTTTGTTTTCTGTATTGTTTTTCGTTGTTGTTTGTTTTCTGTATAGTTTGTTTGTTTTCTGTATAGTTTGTTTGTTTTCCGTATAATTTGTTTTTTTTCTGTATAGTGTGTTTGTTTTCTGTATAGTTTGTTAGTTTGTTTTCTGTTTAGTGTGTTTTCTGTATAGTTTGTTTGTTTTCTTTATAGTTTGTTTGTTTTCTGTATAGTTTGTTAGTTTGTTTTCTGTTTAGTGTGTTTTCTGTATAGTTTGTCTTCTATATTGTTTTTGTGTGTGTTTGTTTTCTATATAGTTTGTTTGTTTTCTGTATAGATTGTTTTCCGTATAATTTGTTTGTTTTCCGTATAGTTTGACCTCTGGGTAATGAAATCTGACACATTACCTTCTCAGATATGGGCGAAGAAGGGGACGTCACTTCAATCAATGTCTCTTGTCATCTAGTAAGACAGTCAGTCACATCGCCCGGAGCTAACTTCTCGTGGCTGGGCGACTTAAAAGTAATCAACGCACGCATCCGCCAAGGGACAGCGATGGCCATTATCAAATCTTTTCCTCAGATAAATACCACTAAACAAAGTTAGTTAATTGTCTTTTACGTGACATCGCAAATAACCCTAGCCTATTTTGGCTTTTTACGTTTTACTATATAAGGTTACGTTCAGTACTATGCCCTTGCTTTTTGAACGACCGACGTTCAGTCCATTGTTAACAATCAACACAAGGTTATCTGCTTCCAAATCACACGTATATGATTTCAAATGCGGTATGCGGAATTGCGAATCACGCTCGCCACCCTTTCGTCGCATAAAACGGCAAATGGAACTAATTAATGCCACTTTTAAAACATTCTTTAATGTTGTCTATTATGCAATTATGGATATAAATGTTTTTTTTCCCTGTGCCTTCATGGTGTTCTTCGCAATTTCTGAGCGGAAACCACAATTTTATAGAAATAAACTAAGCAGTAGGAAAAACGAAAGGAAGAAAAGACATGGAAAGACAGAAAAGACAAAGAAGATTAGAAAAGAAAAAAATATAGAAATATAGATACAAAAAGATAAAGCAGCAGAGAAAGAAAATCGAAGAAGGAAATCAAAACGACAGACAGACAGACAGACAGACAGACAGACAGACAGACAGACAGACAGACAGACAGACAGACAGACAGACAGATAGACAGACAGACAGACAGACAGACAGACGGACGGACGGACGGACGGACGGACGGACGGACGGAAAGAAATAAATAAATAAATAAATAAAGAAAGAAAGAAAGAAAGAAAGAAAGAAAGAAAGAAAGAAAGAAAGAAAGAAAGAAAGAAAGAAAGAAAGAACTGATTTG
This sequence comes from Cepaea nemoralis, assembly GCA_014155875.1. Lineage (NCBI taxonomy): Eukaryota > Metazoa > Mollusca > Gastropoda > Stylommatophora > Helicidae > Cepaea > Cepaea nemoralis. The sequence continues at coordinate 190,813 of JACEFZ010010090.1, forward strand.
TCAGAAGATATGTGTCAAAGTATACCAAATGTGACTCAGTTCTATCAAGTGAAGAGAGCGGTCAGAGTGGCGGACTGTGTAGGTACTCATTGGCTGCAACCACACACCCATCGAGATGAAAGAGTGCCTCAAAAGTAAATTACACGAGTGAAGACATACCGGGATAGGGATCGAGTGTATGATCAGTACGGCGACCTGATGAGAGGCAGATAACCCTGTAGTTAACTCCAGGCGGTCTGGCGTTCAATGTCCTTGTACAGTGCACGCGCTCGGCTGCTCACGAGTGGGCACTCACTAACCCAATTACTTCTATGTACTTATGTATTTAAGACTGTTTGTTTGTGCTCTTGCCCCTCCACAGTTCAAATGACCAACGTTGCAGTGTGTAAACAGGGCTACTCTCTGCGATGGTCAAATTATCAATACAACTGTTGTAAACAGAGTTTCAGTCTGCGCAGTTCAGTTGAGTTGTTGAGTTGAGTTGAGTTGAGCTAAAATCCGACATCACTGCACTCAGGAAAATCCCATACGCGCTCCGCCCCCTCGTTCAACAGCCAGCGAAGAGTCACACTACTAATCGTTCCCACCGCTATCTGATTGAAAGTTCTCCTGGTCTTCCCTCTCACTTTTGAGATTCTTCCAGAACGCCTGCCGATCTACCGCAATCTCATTCTTTCCACATACGGATTCTCATTGTTTCCCCACCTTCTCCACCTGGTCCCACAGGCACACAACCACCTCTCCCATGTTCATAGGTAATTTACCACCAAGAGATGCATTCCCTGCCAGCCTATCAGCCTGTTTATCCCCCAAAACTCAGGCATGGTCAGGGCAAAAATTCCATACATTTCTGACAATCTGGGACCTCTGAAGCGAGGTGTCCCATTCCAAGCGAAATATTTCTTTTTCCACCTTACTAAGCATTTGAGTCCGTAATAAATGCATTGTGTGTTGCAATTAAAATTGTCAGTATAACAAATACGAAGAAAATGCATTTTGTTGTGCTTGGTCATTTTTACTTATACAAATATATCCCAAAATAATGTTTATTTCTAACTGAAATTAAATCCTATAAGATATAAAATACTGATTCAGTGTCAAAAACAAAACAAAAAACGAAAAAAAAAAAAATTAGTTTTGGACCAAACATGATGTTCAGTCAAATGACAAGTATTATTAATGTAAATATGTCCATGCACTGAGCATTGAAATTGCGGAAGATAGCACGAAACAGCCGGCTCTGTTGGCGAAGGGTTTCGAATGCAATTCGTAATCACGCGTACCACATCTGAAACACAGCTGTAGGCGATTTAGAAGCAGGCCACCTTGTGATGGTATTTGTATACAATGGTAAAAGCGCCGATCGTATAGAAACAATGGCAAACTACTGAACACCAACTTGCCAAGGTTTCACAAACAGCCAAAAAAGTGCTGGGGTTGGCTGCGATGTCATGTAAAGGATATGCAACTAACTTAAATATGTTGTGAATTGATAACTTTGAATTCTTATAGATAATCATACCATCACATAAAGATGCGTGGCAGAGATGTAAGAGAAGAAATTGTCAAGGGAAATCTGCATTTATGATAATAAAGCATATCGTATGCAATAAGTCACTATCATTGCATGTCAGAATGAAGAGCGCTGTAATGTTATACAGACCTCGTAGCAGTGAATCATGGGACTTGAATGAACAAATTAGGAAGATCTTGCAGGCAGCAGAGATGTGGTTCCTGAAACAAATGTTGCGTATAACTTAAACTGCCTGAGTAATTAACAATGGGTGTCTGGACAAGGCTAATGAAAGTTTAACATTGTATAAACTATCAGAAAGACACAAACGGTGTTCTTTTGTCATATGATGTGTAGTAAAACATTGGAAAATACCGTAACGACTGGAAATATCAAAAGGAGAGGACGCAGAAGCAGACGAAGGGAGATCATGCTGGGTGAACTGAGACGGTGGCATGGAGGAATACCATCACAGGAGTTGATCCAGGGCACCTGGGGCTGAGATCTAAGGAGGGACGTGATTGCCTACGCCAGCATGGTGTATGATGATCATATGGTAACAAATTCAATAAAAAGAAAGTGAAAATTGAGGATTTAACAATGACTTTGGTTTTCTACAAGGAAACGTTTATACATTCATGTCTCTTCAATATAACTTCATCCTCCTCATTACCACCACGCGTTCTTCTATTCTGCGATCGTGTTTCTTTATACCTCGCGAGCTGGAACTGAAAGTGTCAATTAATGTGCTATTATTCTCTGCAAGGACGAAACGCTGTCAAGCATCTTATCTTGTTGTCTTCATTTATTTAGTTTTCGATAATATTCCTAGTCGTTACAGAATAGCAGGTGTGCTAGTGGAGTTGCGAGGGGCCTACTCTGATAATGTCGTGAGCATCTGATGGCGAGGGACACTGGTCATAGAGAAAGCTGGCCCACATACTAAAATTCTATATGGACTACTCTCAAGTTGAAAGTGAACAAAAGATTGGGGGGGGGGGGGGGGGGGGTTGAAATAAAGAAAGAAAGCATATTACTTCAGTAAACTGTTCTGCTTCTGGGTCTGTTCCGTCATGTATATTTGTATCAACATGTGTAGAATCAACCGGAACCATACATACTTGTATCAACATGTGTAGAACCAACCGGAACCATGTATGTTTGTATCAACATGTGTAGAATCAACCGGAACCATACATACTTGTATCAACATGTGTAGAACCAACCGGAACCATGTATGTTTGTATCAACATGTGTAGAATCAACGGGAACCATACATACTTGTATCAACATGTGTAGAACCAACCGGATCAACATGTGTAGAATCAACCGGAACCATACATACTTGTATCAACATGTGTAGAACCAACCGGAACCATGTATGTTTGTATCAACATGTGTAGAATCAACCGGAACCCTACATACTTGTATCAACATGTGTAGAACCAACCGGAACCATGTATGTTTGTATCAACATGTGTAGAATCAACCGGAACCATACATACTTGTATCAACATGTGTAGAACCAACCGGAACCATGTATGTTTGTATCAACATGTGTAGAATCAACCGGAACCATACATACTTGTATCAACATGTGTAGAACCAACCGGAACCATGTATGTTTGTATCAACATGTGTAGAATCAACCGGAACCATACATACTTGTATCAACATGTGTAGAACCAACCGGAACCATGTATGTTTGTATCAACATGTGTAGAATCAACCGGAACCATACATACTTGTATCAACATGTGTAGAACCAACCGTTGGGCGGCTCTTACCAACCCCGACACCCAACATTGTGCCAACGGCTTCGGGCGGAAGAGCGCAATTGGGAGGGTACAAGCCTTACCCTGGTGCGAGGAAATGCAACCTAAAGACAAAATGCCATGGTAGGGCAGACCAGGCCCTAAGCCTTGGTTGGCGGCTGGTCTAGGATCGAAGCTCCGACAGGCGGACAGTTAGAGCATTCCTTTGCTGATCCGGCAGCTTCTGCAGCTTGTCTTATTCCAGATGTAGAAGTATTACCTTTCCTCTGGAGTGAACTAGTCAGGCCGAGAGAGGGATCATGCTGCATGGGCAACACATGATCTCTATATTTTAGCCCAGGCTTTGTGCTATGGAGAGGCAATAACTCCATCCCTGGTCTTAACTGGTCTCGGAATCAAAGCGAGAGGCAACTGTTACGGGTTATAAGTCCTGTCAATTGGCGTAGACATGGGGCGCCACGCGTTGCCTCTGACGGTGGGAGACACCTACAGGTGTCACTGATCAGCTACCGCCCGCCTCAAGCTGGGCAGCCCCCGGCCAATTGGGTGCTGATCCGCCACAGCCTGCCTGCTTCAATGGGTGCTTGGGGCTAGGACAAAATCTGAATCGCAGGCTGTAAAACCAATGCACCAGGTACTAATAAAAATAAAAATAGAAACCTCAAGCTACGGCTTGCAACCTGGAACGTGAGAACCATGTGTCCAGGATTTTCCACTGACTTGACCAATATTGACGATGTGAGAAAAACGGCTGTAATTGATGCAGAACTCAATCGTCTTAACATTGATATTGCTGGCCTGCAGGAGACTCGCCTCGCTGAGGAAGGGTCACTCATGGAAAACAATTACACCTTTTTTTGGAAGGGTAGAGGGCAGGCAGAAAAAAGGCAACACGGTGTGGGCTTTGCAGTGAAGAATTCGCTACTGGGAATGATTGAAATTCCAGCAGGAGGAAATGAAAGACTATTATCCCTGCGCTTGGCAACCTCTTGTGGTTTTGCCACCATTATTACTGCATATGCACCGACACTCGATTCCTCTGATGATGTGAAGGATTCGTTCTATGAGGAGTTAGACTCCGTGATCAAGGCAGTTCCAAAATCTGACTACATTTATATGCTCGGTGATTTCAATGCTCGTGTGGGCAAGGACTCGAGTTCATGGCCAGTGTGCCTTGGAAAATACAACATCGGTCGTATGAATGAAAATGGGCAAAGGCTGCTGGAGCATTGCACCAGAAATGACCTATATATTACAAATTCCTTTTTTAAAACAAAAGAGATGCATAAGGTCACATGGAAACATCCAAGATCCGGCCATTGGCACCAGCTGGACTTCATCATCACACGGAGACAACATCTGAACCATATATCATTGACTCGAAGTTACCACAGTGCTGACTGTGATACGGATCATTCTTTGGTTGTTGCAAGGGTTAGACTGAGACCAAAGAGAATCTACACAGCTAAACACAAATCTAGCCCCAGGATTAATATTATTAACACTCACGATCCTGAAAAGTGCTTTCAGTTTCAACAGCAACCTGAAGACGCTTTCACTGATACACCAGAAAATTGTACAGTAAATGAAAAGTGGGGTCAAACTTAAGGAAACTCTTTATAAAACTGCCGTAGGGGTTTACGGCACTGTGGATCATAAGAGGCAGGACTGGTTTGCGGCAAACAGCGAGACTCTGCAGCCCTTGATTGATAAGAAGAAGATAGCTCTCTTAAGAAACAAGGAAAGACCAACGCGTAACACTCTGAGTGAGCTAAGGCAAGCTAGGAAGGATGTGCAAAAGGCTGCCAGGCAGTGTGCAAATGATTATTGGATCAAGTTATGTGAGTCCATTCAAATCGCAAGTGATAAGGGAAACATAAGAAGCATGTATGAAGGAATAAAGAAAGCCTGTGGTCCAATGATCAAAAGAAGTGCACCATTGAAAACCTTGACTGGAGAAATCATCACTGATAAGAAACAGCAGATGGACAGATGGGTAGAGCACTATTTGGAGCTTTACTCAAGTGAGACCAAACTAGCGGATGATGCCCTCAACGCCATAGAGGCTCTATCAAATCTTGACCACCTGGACACACTTCTCGCCATAACATAAGTTAAGTGTGCTATAAATGAACTTGCATCTGGCAAGGCTCCAGGTAAGGATGGGATTCCAATAGAGGTTATCAGGAGTGGGCAAGACACACTCACTATACAGATCCACCAGCTAATAGAGCTATGCTGGCGATGAAGGACAAGTCCCACAGGATTTCAAAGATTCAAGCATCATAACACTGTACAAGAACAAGGGCGATCGGAGCGACTGCAACAACTATAGGGGTATCTCACTTCTGTGTATTGTTGGAAAAGTATTTGCCAGAATTGTTCTGCGCAGACTTCAAGTCCTAGGAGATCAAGTCTACCCCGAATCACAGTGTGGCTTTCGACAGAACCGGTCTACCATTGATATGATATTCTCATTGCGACAAATGCAAGAAAAATGCCGTGAACAGAATCAACCACTGTTTATTGCCTTCATCGACCTCACAAAGGCATTTGATTTGGTCAGTCGTGAGGGTCTGTTCAAGGCACTAAAGAAGATTGGCTGCCCACCAACTCTTCTGTCCATTGTGGAATCGTTCCACACAGGCATGAAGGGTATAATCAAGTTTGATGGTGCAACTTCTGAAGAGTTTGAAATCAAGAGTGGAGTTAAGCAAGGTTGTGTACTAGCTCCCACCCTCTTTGGAATATACTTTTCACTTCTACTGAAATATGCCTTTCGTGATCAGGATGGTGGTATATACATTCACTCACGCTCAGATGGCGGCCTCTACAATGCTCAGAGATTGAAGGCTAAGACCAAAATTAGGAGGGTACTGATCAGAGAGTTGCTTTTTGCAGATGATGCTGCAGTTACGACCCACTCTGAGGAAGAATTGCAATGTCTACTATCTGCATTCTCCAATGCTTGTTCTGAATTTGGTTTAACAATTAGCAAAAAGAAGACACAGATTATGTCACAAGGTGCACATGGGGTACCATCAATCTTTATTGACGACGCCGAACTAGAGATGGTAGACCATTTTACATATCTAGGATCAGTGGTAAATAGCAAATTATCCCTAGATCAGGAAATCAACATCCGGATTGGTAAGGCAGCAACAACAATGAACAGGTTAAGAAAAAGAGTCTGGGAGAACAGGAAGCTTACTGCCAAAACAAAAGTCCTTGTCTATCAAGCCTGTGTCCTTAGTACTCTTCTTTATGGCAGTGAAACCTGGACAACTTACTCACACCAAGAGAAACGTTTAAACAGCTTTCATAAACAGCTTTCGTCTGCGAAGAATTCTTGGTATTAAGTGGCAAGACAAAATCACAAATACTGAAGTATTGGAAAGATCAGGTTGTGTGACGGTTTATTCCATGCTCAGTCTTCGTAGACTTAGATGGATAGGACATCTTAGGAGGATGGATGATGGTAGAATACCAAAGGACATCTTTTTTGGTGAATTACAGATGGATTAGAGATCTCAGGGTCGGCCTCTACTACGATACAAAGATGTGTGTAAGCGGGACATGATTGATACAGGCATTGATAATGCACATTGGGAGCAAGTCGCCGCTGAACGTGTTGCATGGAGGGCAAACATCAGAAATGGAATAAAGACAAAGGAGAAAATTATTGCAGATAAGTCACACACCGAGCGTGTGAGACGTAAGATGGTGCATGATGGTGGAAATGACCACGTGTTCACATGCACCCACTGTGAACGGACATTTACAGCGCGAATTGGCCTTATCAGTCACATTCAGCTACCGCCATAGGTAAAAGTTATTATGCCTTTTTATAGCAGAAACTATCGTCTGTCAAGACGGCAAGGTGCCAGTGTGTAGTGCGAATCAACCGGAACCATACATACTTGTATCAACATGTGTAAAAATCAACCGGAACCATGTATATTTATATCAACATATGTAGAATCAACCGGAACCATACATACTTGCATCAACATGTGTAGAATCAACCGGAACCATGTATATTTGTATCAACATATGTAAAATCAACCGGAACCATGTATATTTTTTTAAAGCAGCGCTTATGTAATGACTAGACGCTCGCTTGCCGGACTGGTAGTGATAAGTTCGATCCACATCGGAGCGGATTCGGGTTTTTAAAATTGACACGGGCTGCCTGAATAACCTAGCCTAAAAGGGGGAAAGAAATGTCCTGGGAAGTAAAGGCCACCATTCTGACCTTATCCCCCAACCGATAGCCGATTTGTCTAAACAATATGGATCTAGCACTGTATGTCCAAGTCACCTTAAAAATAAGGTGTAAATGGGTCCTTGACTACTTGACTCATGTATCCATGTATCAACATGTGGAGAGTTAACATCACCCACATTTTCTTTCATCATCTTCATACAATTACTGGAACTTATTTCATCTGACTTCTGCTAACACAACTTGATCTATTCGCAGCCCAACTCACGTGCATGTGTTAATAGTTATTAACATCGGTGTGTTTTGTGCTGTTCTTGATTATGGCTTCTTTTCAGGGTTTAATTTAATAAACATATCTTACATTCTTATTGGGCCACGAATAACTAGAAAATTATTATTCCAGTCGTGTGGTCGTTTTCTAACGTGTTTAATTGATGAATCCTTTGGAAGACTTAGTTAAACATTTCAATCCATGCGTTGGCATTCGAGACGTCTAGCCCGAGAAGGTCTTCAGTCTATGTGTATTAGATTAGTGTTCAAACTATTCTCACGACCCAACACCAGACCACCATCTCCACGGGGGATTTTCCTTCTTCAAGCTCAGAACCACCATCTCCAGGGATAATGTCCATCCTCAAGCTCAGAAACCCCCGTGGTGCGCACAGCTAGTAGTGGTATTTCGCACCATCGATAAGTTATATTTAGATGTAGCTTGGCCATGACACCAAGGTCAACCGAATTTATAAATGGCACCTGGATCTGTCTTTTCACAGATCTCGGTCTTGGGTGTCATGTGTCAACTCTGCTGATGATATTCCTCTACAACCCACCCAGCATCATTTCTCTCTGTTTGCTTCTTCACCCACCGATCTTGCCGGTCGTCATGATGTAGTCCAAAACCTCTCTTCCCATTATATGAACAAAGAAGGCTATTTATCAACTTCCTATTATGAATTTCAGCATAGGCGCATGGATAAGGGCGCTAGTTCTTACACATCCGGTGTGCTGATATTAAGGTAGCGGGTTTAACCCCTACACCGGACAGATGGACTAAAATACTGACTTCTCGTCCTTGACTTGGGGACATATATTGCCAGTACCTCTGAAGTTGGAGAGGTTTCGTCTCATGCCGAGGGACACTGGTAAAAGGGAAAACTAATCCGCACGCAAAAATCAGTCGAGTGCGCTAGACATAGTAGCGCGTGTGTGGACTATGCTTGGGTTCAAAGCTATAGAACACACACACACACACACACACACACACACACACACACACACACACAACTGCTTATATTTGTATACAGTGCTTTGCTTTCATGAGCCTTGTCCGTTAAACACTGTGAGTTACTCTGGAAGTAAGGTATTTGCAACATTTGACCCAGGAACCACATCTGTGTTGCTTCCAAGCTCTTCCTTATTTGTTCATTCACGCCCAATGATTAACAACATCATCAAGTGCCATGCCGAATTTCGCAGGCGTTCATGACTCCCCACAGATCTCGGTATTTGGTTTTCTGGCTCAACTCTACCTTTGATATTCCTCCATGCCACCGTCGCAATCCATCCAGCATCATTTCTCTTGGTCTGCCTCTCTTCCCCTCAATCTTTCCAGTTGTCACGATGTTCTCAAATGACCAAACATGTTGTTTGCCTCTTTCTTATTGTTGTGTATAGTGTTCTGGTTTCATTAGCCTCTTTCAGGTACACGTTGTAGTCATTTTGGCAGTCCAAGGAATTCGCAACATTCATCTCAGGAACCACATCTCTGTTGCTTCCAATCTCTTCCAAATTTGTTCATTTACATTCCAAGATTCACAGCCATACAGCAAAACAGGTTCTATACAGCACCTTAGCACTCTCTTACATTCAATGATAGTGACTTATTGCATAAGATATTCTTAATGTTTTTGAAATGCAGCCTTTGCTTGCTCTATTTTGCTCTTAATCTCTGTTGTACTTCCATCTGATGTTATAAATGTCCCTAGATATTTAAAACTATCCACTTGGTGAAGAATTCTCCCTTCCATCTCTATTTCACATTTGAGTGTTACCTGTTTCTTTGATATCACCAATGTTACTGTTTTCTTGATATTCAAGGAGAGTCCATTCTTTTCACTTTCTGTTACTACAATGTCCAACAGTTGTTGTAGATCTTGTGCATTATCCGCCATCAATACTGTATCATCTGCATAGCCTTTATTATTTATATTAAAATCTCCGAATATTATTCCTGGCATTTCTTTGATCTCTCTCATTATTACTTCGTTGTAAAGGGAGAAGAGATCCGGTGACAAAACACATCCCTGTCTTACTCCCAGCTTTATGTGTTCATAATTTCCCTCTTTATTTCCCATTTAATTGCCCTCTGTTTGGTTCCAGTAAATTAACAGTCATTCAATAAATAAAAGATGTCAGTACTCGCTTTTTGACATTCAGTGAAGATGACTTACTGCGCAACATACTTTTCATTTTCTGAATTGCAGCTTTTAATTGACATATTCTGCTCTGAATATCTGCTGTGCATCTTCCATCTCATGCTATAATTACACCCAGATTTTAAATGTATCAACTTGATTAAGAATGCTCTCTGCCATTGTCATATATACGTTAGTGCCATATTTTTCTTTGATATAAACATTGCTTCTTTTTCTTGATATTTAAGAAAAGTAGTTTTTTTTAAAAAAACTATCTCTGTTTTACAATGAAAAAACTGCTGCAGATCTTTTCTGTGTTCAGCCATCCAAACTAGGCAATCTTTTTATGTTTTGTTTTATATTGCATATCCCTTACAGGACGTTGCAGTCAACTCCAGCATCTTTCAGCTGCTGCTGATGTACTAGGCAAGTTTTACGTTCAGTAGTTGGCCATTGCTTTCTGAACGACAGGCTTACATACCCCCATAAGTTACCAGCGCGGCGCGATCCGCTGCCGAATCTCGAGCAGCTGTTTTCCTAACGTGGATATACGGGATTACAAAAAACGTCGTTAACCCTTGACCAGGGAGACCTGCATAGTGTATATTGTTTATATTATAACCTAAAATGTGTACTCCAGCCTACCGGGTAGGTGAACCTGAGTTCGAAACCTCATCAAGGCTGGATGTTTGTTTATAAATGACCTGCTTTCCCAGGTAAACCCAGTGTAAAATGGGTGTCAGGAAAAAATTCGACTTCATATTGACTGCAACAGGGACTGGTACATAAAAAAATGAGTTAGGATCTTATACGAGATACACGCCAAGGCGCTGGTTGTAATGATGTTGTTTCATGCTGCTGAAGGTACTAACGTTGTTTATTACTAGTACTACTAGTTTAGCCACACCACCACCACCACCACCACAACAACAACAACAACAACAACTACTACTACTACTACTTTAACAAGCCGCCACCATCACTAGTACTGCTATTACTAGTACTACTACTTTAGCCACTCCACCACAGCTACTACTACTACTGCAACTACTACCTACTACTACTACTACTACTACTACTACTACTACTACTACTACTACTACTACTACTACTACTACTACTACTACACCAAGAACAACATTAATCACACCACCACTGCTACTGTTATTACTACAACAACAGTGACCATTTACACCATCCTCATGTCCAATGTAACAATATTCTAACTGAACAATCACGCAATTAGTGTCACACAGAAACCCAAGACCAGGCAGGCTCCAACTGCAACATTCTCCCATCTACTGCTTGTCGTCCGTTGCTTCAGCTTGTTTTTCCTGCCAACATCTGGCTTCGACCTAATAGCTAGTGGATTACTGGTCACTGACACAAACTGTCGGCGTGTTAATTTGCCACGGTTTTATTCAAAAAATTACCTGGTCTCACTTCACGGCTGGGGTTAGTGAAGATAGACACAAAACATGGTTCTTACCCAAACATCTGTTAAAGACTCACAGCAGACTCTTCGTTTCGATAACACTATCTGATTTTCAACAGATGATTCTGGCTTTTACTGTAAGTTCCTCTCATTTATCTGGAACTTGTCAGTGTTACAAAACTGAAAGATTATAACGCTTTTTTGTTTATGCTCGAAAAGCTCGAGACATTGTTTTGGGTCAGAGTACGACAAAGGTAAAACAAACAAAAGTGTACAGAGAAAAAGGCTTCATCTATGCTTGAAAAGTTCAGATAAAACTTATTGTTTTGTTTGATAAGTTTGATTGAAATCAAATATGTTTTGTTAGGAAAATTTCACTAACAATTGCATTTCCTTGATTTAACTGTTCTCTAAAATAAAAATATGTCTTTGTTTGAAAAATCAAATAATAAAAATTATCTCTTTATGAGAAAACATCAAGTTAAAATAGTCTGACTGTGGTTCAAAAAATTCCAGTTAAAACAATCCTATTCAAATATTTGACACAAAACAATCATGTCTATGAATGCAAAGTTCAAGACAAAAGGTAGAATCCATGTTTGAGAAGCTCAAAACAGAGCCATTCTTTCTTTATTTCTTTCTTTCCTTCTTTCTTTCTTTCTTTCTTTCTTTTCATTTCCTTCTTTTTGTTTCTTCTTTTCCTTCCTTCCTTCCTTCCTTCCTTCCCTTGCTTGCTTTCGTTGTTTCCTTATTCCCTTCTTCCCTTCCTTCCTTCCTCCCTCCCTTCCTTCCTTCCCTGCTTTCATTGTTTCCTTCCTTCCTTCCTTCCATTCCTTCCTTCCTTCCCTTCCTTTCCTTCTTTTCCTTCCTTCCCTTCCTTTCTTCCTTTCTTTCTCTGAAAAGATAAAATGAAAGGGGCATAACATTTAAAGCGCCGGTGCTGTCACATCACAGAGCCATGCCAGGTGACACCTTCGGGATAGTTTATTTATTTATATTTGAAACTGTCAAGATGAAAACATGTTGTTTTTGTTTTACAAGCTGAAAATAAAGAAACAATGTTTTGCATCAGTTCGACTACAATCATTTGGCCACATTAAATTGCATGTCACAATGATACGAGGATCGTTTAGAAAGTAGTGCACTACATCGTTTTTCGCAGCTAATAATGAAGATAGAAGCATGACATTTTGTACACTTCATATATGACACGTGCCGATTGTGCGCACCAAATCGTAACCCAACCGGATAAATAATATGCCTGCTAAAAACCGCTGAAATTGAGCGTGTTAGCGAATTGTGATATAATTGTGCACTGGACTGACTTTTGCGTGAGGATTCATCATCATCATCATCATCCAGTGCTTTGCCAGCTGGCATGGGATATCATGCCTCTCCACAAATAGCGATTTCCGACGGCATGGATCAATCCGTGTGTTGACTCCCTTCCGTGTCACGACAACTACTTTCAAGAATCTTCTCACGCTGTCTTCTTCTATCTCTCATTCCGCATATCTTTCCGGTTGTCACAACATGTTCCAGTTTTTGTCTTCTCATAATGTGGCCAAAAGTGTGTGTGTGTGTTTTTTTAAAATGATGACTGCCTCTTTCTGATGTTTGTGATAAGTTGTCTGTGCCACTGAGCGTGTGCATGAGCTTTTCCTGTTACCGATGTTTCTCGCCATCAGGCGAACCCACTCCGATTTCTGTGGTACTCATAATTCACGTTCTCAAGTTACTCATGTCGAGAAGTCAATAGTTTAGTACAACTGACCTATGTTGTGGTTAAACCCGCTACCTCGGCATCAGCACACCGGAAGTTTAAGAACGAGCTTTCTTATTCATTCGACCGTGTTGACCCATGTTGTTGACTCATGGCATCGAGATGCCCAAGCTTGTGGAAGGGCTGCCAGTCATCTTTTCCTGACCTGATTTCGTCAGTGGGAACTACCCCACTTAGATTTTCAGTGACAGAAACTCTAATCTTTGCAGAATTGTCTGCTGTTGTCCTCCTATCTTGTCATCTTCCTAGCTTAATTCTAAGTATCTACACCCGTGGCATACGAGGACACACGCACACTATGGAGATGTCAACGAAGTTAAACTGACAGCTGTATTCTTTACATTCATAGTATTGGCGTCTGGGGGTGAACAAAGAAGAAAGGGTGTCTCGTATCCTAAATCATTTTCCGCCCTTACTTAGGGGAAAAGCGAGGAGCGGCTGGTCGAGTGGCTAAGAACGCCTGGTTCTTCTTCGGAAGATCCGGGTTCGAATCTTCGTAAGGTGTCAAGATTTTTTTTTTATGTCAGAGGCAACAAATAAATAAATCCTAACCTGCACAGTTCGCGGCGACTGTACTAGCCAGGCGGCCTTAAATCCTCAGGCTCAAGACTCCCCCCCCCCCCACCCTGCCCTACACTACAGGGTCCTATAGGCAGTAGATGACATGACTTATGGGAAAGAGGTTCTCTTTAAAAACAAAATGGGCTTTTAAAAGACGAAAGGATAGTCTAAATTGTACTGGGTTTTATTACATACGGCTGGGCCTCTTTTGGTCTACCGAAAGGGTCGCACAAATCACAAACTCCGTAGATCTAGCGACGATCCCCCCTAAACCGGTCAGCTGGACTTAAATACTAAATTCTCGTCCTTGACTTGGGGACGTATATTGTAAGTATCTCTGAAGTTGGAGTGTGATCGCCTGATGGCGAGGGACATTGGTAATAGGGAAAGCAAATCCCCATGCAAAATTCAGTTCAGTGAACGAGAAGAAGTAACAAGTGTATGGACTACGTGTGACTTCAAAGTGACCCCCCTCTCACCCCCCCCCAAAAAAAAAAAAACTTTTTCCAGAGTATCTTCCCACACTTAACTGACTCAGTGTCAAACGACATAAGTAGGATTGAACCAAACATAAGTAGGATTGAACCAAAAATAAGTAGGATTGAACCAAACATAAGTAGGATTGAACCAAACATAAGTAGGATTGAACCAAACATAAGTAGGATTGAACCAAACACAATTAGGATTGAACCAAACATAAGTAGGATTGAACCAAACATAAGTAGGATTGAACCAAACATAAGTAGGATTGAACCAAACATAAGTAGGATTGAACCAAACGTGGTGTACAATAACATTGACGTGTATTATAAAGTAAATGTCTATTCACTGAGTGTTAAATTGCGGAAGATATAGCGAAACGAAACACATAACACGATGACTCTAGTATGGCGATATAGCGTCCTTCTGTCCAAATGGGAGGTCACATTTGGCGATATGACGATCCTTTGGCACTGAATTATTTAAAACTAGAAACGTGGTCTGAGAAAGGCACGTGCAAAATATTTAAAGAAGGAATTAGGTATTTCCGTGCCCGCCTTAAACGAGTTAATACAAGCCCACAGACAGCTTATCTCCACGGGAGATAATCATATGGTTTATTCGTCTCCCTTTAAAGAAGCTACGAGGCAAAATTGGCTGTGTAGTTATCTCAACGTTGTTTATAGCAGTAAGTAGCACGGGAAAATTAAATTCAGGTCTCGTATCTAAGACAGGAAATAAACGGCATGGAAAACAGATGACGCGAATGTGGGTATTTAAAACGTCTCACAACGGGTCAGTGAAAACATATGCGGAGTTATAATGCTATTACAAACTTAGTAATGGAATTGTGAGCATGGAATGGGGGTGATGAGCTGTTTTTTTGTCCGATTCAACTTCCAGCCGTTGAAAGACTGGTCGATGTATTAAATGTTTAAAGAAGCAAGGAGCAAGGACGACAAAAGGTTCTTGAAATGTTTGGGAGAAAACATACGAGGATAAGGTAATAAGTAAGTCACAAATGGTTGTAGAAAAATAACTAAATATGATAACAACTTGAAACAAGTTTTTTTGTATACATACATTGTTCTTTTATTTCTCCGCATAATTTCCACCAACATTAATGAACTTATCGTATAGTTTTATCAGTTCTGCCACACCGGCTGCATAGAACTGCGTGCTCTGTTTTCTAAACCACGTTTTCACTTCACATTCATCTTCGGCGTCATTCGCGAAATGTCTCCCGCCAAGGTGGGTTTTCAGTGGACTTAGCCCCTAGCGATTTCCAGTAAAGCGGTGCATAGCTGGGTAGAAAAAGTTACGCGGGCGAGTCAATAAGTAAGTAACACAATTCTGTGGGGTGGCAGGTAAACGACAACAGGGCACGCAGATCTAAGCAGTCGGTAGTCGATAGTCGAGGTTCCAACTTCACGGCAACGGGTCGTCCCCATTATGCTCCATTCCCGTGCCAGCGAATATCACACAAAATGCTCCCCACTGTCCAATGTGAAAAGTCGAATAGACAGGAGTCTCGCCAATCCAACAGCCCGCACAGGTACACTGTGCATAATGCCGAAGTCAAAATGCCAACACAAAATTCATCCACGAATACCACAGATCTATGCAGTCGTTTTGGGAGAACTGATCAAACTATGGGATAAGTGCATAAATGGTAGTTGAAATTATGATGAGAAATAAAGGGACAATGTATGTATACAAATAAACAGGCTTCAAGTTGTTATCATATTTAGTTATTTTGCTACAACCATTTGTGACTTTCTTATGAACTTACCCTCGTATGTGTCAGTCACCTTGCTGTCTCGACAGGCGATAGTTTGTATAATGGAGCTATATTTCACCACGGCACAAAGACTGGGCTGAACTTAGAGGCCATGTGTTGCCCATGCAGCATGATCCCTCTTTCGGCCTGCCTAGTTTACTCCAGAGGAATAGTAACACCAATACATATGTAAAAAAAACATGCTGCAGAAGCTACTGAATCAGTAAAGCAATGCTCTAACTGTCCGCCTGTCGTTTCAACCTAGACCAGTTGCCGACCAAGACTTAAGGCCATGACATTTGGTCTTTAGATTGCATTTCCTCGCACCAAGGTACGGCTTGTACCCTCCCAATTGCGCTCCTCCACCCGAAAACGTTGGCACAATGTCGGGTGTCTGGTTTGGTGAGGGCCACCAAACAATTGCCGCTAACAGAAAGCAGGTAGTACCGTCTACTGTCATAACGTAGCTCAGTCATATCTGACTAAGACCTAATTACTTTCAAGTAACATTACCGTGGAACTGAAAGAAAAAAAAACCAAACAGTTAGTTGCATCTCTCTCTCTCTCTCTCTCTCTCTCTCTCTCTCTCTCTCTCTCTCTCTCTCTCTCTCTCTCCATGACTATCGGACAGGCAGGCGAGCATCTAACAACTATGCTACTGAAAGTATGTTAGCTAGAGCCGTATATTGCCGTTGAGAAAACGGCAGTGTCACGTGGTAAACTCAGACCCACAGTCCAAGAATGAGATACCACTTTCTGTTACTTATGAGGCTGGGTGGACTCTGTAACCAGGTGGCCACAGCTATGTAAATTCAATAGGGCGTCCCAGTGGCAATGTGGTTAAGCCGTCTGTCTCGCGATCATCTTCTTCATCCTCTTCTTCGTTCATCCGGTTGTTTTTTTCCGGACGTGATTGTGTTGTGCCTGTTTACAGCAGAGCTGCGTTCTTGCGCCGTTAGGCTGACACATCCGACTTCTGCGGGCATTTGTTGACCGGGTTAACCATCCCGAGGGTTTCTTAGGACGTTTGACTCTCACTGTTGTGGTGTTATCCCCCATCCCAGCTGGCCCATATAAAACAGCCAAAGACATCCTGGTCAGCCCTCAAGGGAAGGCAGGGGCAGACCATGGGCATTCCCCGCCATCCAAGGAGGCTTCCATACTTGCAGAGCCGACACACAGCGCTCTGGTACTGGGCTCACCCAAGGAATCGTCACGTCCTACACATGGCTGCTTAGCCTCACTTCCGTATATTGGGCCTTCCGTTCACCATAGGCTGTTCTTCCGGAAACCAGAAGAATGCAGGTCTGCGATGACATCCACACAGTGAACTTTCGATTCGGACTTTCCACGTAATGGATTTGCTATCCAAGCAATATTCCATTTCATGCCTCTGGGACGCTTTTGTAACCGACATACCTGTGGTATGAAGTGCGGCAGTCTAAACTACTTCTTCATGCACCTTTAAATGTCAACCTGTATGTAGTTAAAGTAAGCTGCAGTCAACTTGAGCTTGTTGATATCTCCATATAGCTTGTCCTCAAATGAAGCAGGTGTGGGCCAAAATATCTTTCTCTGTTCTGCATATATTGGGCACTCCTGCAGCAAAATGTTTAGCTATCGTTCCCGGACTGCGTCGTTTAATCAACGAGAGCTGTCCAAATCTAGAGCTACAGGAGTGCGATGTTCTCAGCAGGCGGTTTATCGTTCTCCGGAGAGAGACCCAGCCAGATGGTGTAAACATATACGAGGTCCATCCTCTCGACTTCATTGCACCTGTTGCTACTTCTGTTGTAAACTAAAGGGAAAAAAGGCTCAACGGAAGCTAAGTGAGTGATCTTTCCACAGGTTTACATTGTTTCAGTGTATTTGCTACAGCATTACATTCACATACCACTGCCACAATGTTGTCAAAACTTTCCCCCCAAACTCTATTTACCTATTTCGAACATTATTCAATTAATTGTATTTATTTCTCTCAGCCCAGTAACAGGTGGGACAGCGTGTCCATAAATAAAAGCCGGATGATTTTATACCGCGACTACCACATTCAACTCCGGTTTGACTGTTTGACACCCCTACGAAAAACAACAACTGAGTCAAAAAGAGATCCCGTACAAAAACCACAACGTATGTAAACAGAAGCCCATTAACGTATCAACCTTTGTGGTTTCCCTAGCAAAACGCGGGAACACGAGAAACGCAGTCTGGTTTCAATATTATTTCAGTCTGGCTAAACGTGAAACAGGTGCCGAGGAGAAGGTGAGTATTTGAAGATATTGAGACCTACAGGGCACAGACGAAAGGAGAACTGGGGTCTTGCTAAGGTCGGTCTTCTCCCTGGACCGGTTAGTGGATGTAAGTTGGCAGGGTCCACTGAAATTGCTGATTTTGATAACGTTTGTGAAACTAGTTAAATATGTTACAGTAGTAAAGGTAATCTCATGGCAACCCTTCACTGAGGTAAAGGGAGGAAGAAGAAGAAGAAGAAGAAGAAGAAGAAGAAGAAGAAGAAGAAGAAGCAAAAGCAGCAGAAGAGGCAGAAGAAGAAGAAGAAGAAGAAGAAGAAGAAGAAGAAGAAGAGAAGAAGAAGAAGAAGAAGAAGAAGAAGACATCTAATGGCAATTGGAGTATAAAGCGTTATACCTTAACACATACCTGACTTTGGTGTAATGAGGTACTATGGACAGCTTCTTTTATGCCACTTTTCCTTTCTACACAATTTCCAGAAAGTTATATTAATTGTCAGTATCTAAATTTTTCCCAGAGTCGTATCCATCATGAAAAAAAAAAAATAATAATCTTGCCATTATCTGACTGGCAAACTCACTAATCACACTGCTACCGCCGTTGTTGATAAACTAAATGTAATTCACCTTCTCTCTATGACCACCGCTCTTTTCATCGACTACTGCGTGTTCACTTTCAACGGTTAACTTCTACGTCTAGTTCATCATTAGGGTGAACGTACCTAGTGGTAGGACAGGCTTCTACCCTAATAATTAACACCAGTGGCTTTCCTATAAAATCGATACTGACAAGCAGCCACTTTTCCTTCCTAACAATATCGTAGTATCTTAACTTATCTAATCAGCAGTATTGAGACGAATGTATGCCCATTCAACCAACCTGTAATGTCCGCAACTATTAGCTCCAAATACAACCATCTATGGTATGGGAGGTCAGCTTGAGAATGTTCGTTCTTAAATATCCGGCGTGCTGATGCCGAAGTAAGGGGTTCAACCCCTTGAATGGACAATTGGACTAAAATGTTGACTTCTCGTCCTTGACTTGAGTACGTAAATTACAAGTACATATTAAGTCGCGGTATGTTCGCTTGATGGCGAAGAACACTAGTAATAGGAAAGCTAATCCACACGCAAAAAGCCCTCGAGTACACTAAAAGTAGTAGCACATACTCCCAAAATAGAACAAATCTAGGCGAAGCTTCTGAGACGACAAAACTCTATTGACAGCGTAGTGAACTGCTTGCTTGCTTGCTTGTGTTCCTTGGCTTGAGCTCCAACGCGAAGTCCTGTATGTCGGATGAAGGCATTCTGTTGTCCAACATCAGTGTGATGTCATACAGGACCTGAGTTTTGCGTGAGTATCCGTTGTCCCATGTCTGGCTTATTGGTGTGCAGACTGGTGGTTCCTCGCCGTACAGGCAGACACTCTCCGACTTCGGAGGAACGTAGTGAACTGAAAATGACAGTTAAATTCATATAAGAGACAACATTGCCGTTATAGACATATTTCAAGCGAACGAAAGAAGAAAAAGAAGAACTAAAAGTAGTAACACATGTATGGCCTACGCTTGAGTTTAAAACTAGCGAACGCAAAAATAAATAAATAAATAAATAAATAAGCTAGGTGTAGATTAAGTCTCTATTGACGTCTGGACATGTCTGGTCATGTTCGCGCGCTTCTATGCTTGGTGTCGTCACGTTTCTGCCTCTTCCCCTGGTGGTTTTCGTTCAGGGGAATATTCATAAGTAATGGCCCATAGTTGGTCTCTATGATCTTCCCCTATGTCTTGGTCTCTTGAGCTATCTATGGTTTCCGTTTCCTTTTCCCAATCTTGTGTCATCTCCTCTCGTTCTCTGTGGGATGTGTGTTTGCAAATGGTTTAGAACACATAAATCTGATGGTTGTTGAGAGGCATATGACAGAGCTCGTGGATGTAGTTTGACATAGAAGTATGGCCTTCACCTTTAGCTCGAACAGATGAGGTTCCAATCACGATGGGATATGAGATGTGCTTTTATTGGACTGTACGTTCAAAGGACAGATTAATATCAACTAAGCAACTTTTGCATCTCCGGGGCTTGGTACGCATTTCTACAGATGGCGGATTAATATCAACTAAGCAACTTTTGCATCTCCGGGGCTTGGTACGCATTTCTACAGATGGCGGATTAATATCAACTAAGCAACTTGTGTATATGCTTTAATGTAATTGTACCAGTGTATGTTTGTTGTTCGTGTGCTGAGGTAGGCACTAGACGCAACGTTCAGTTTGTCACTATTGGTTATGTTCTAATTAGCTTAGCTATTCTATTTCTCGCTGTCGTTGATGTACTGATTATATTTACGGTGAAGATTATTTCGAAATTAGAAATAGATGATGTACCCGTCTGATTTCCGGGATGGTATTTTGGATGTCTAGCCTTTTCACATAAGGGCGACATAAATGGAGGTTCTGTAGTGCACGAAGAGATCGTTGAAAATGCCTCGACAGTTTCACATCGAACAGATCGGGTCGAACGGGGCAGTGTACACGATAAATTAAAACCCACAACGACTATTGGTAGCATGTGTGCTTATAATATATACACACATGTGGTTTCTCCCTAGTGTAAAGAGTTCGTGTACAGTGCTGAGATTCTCCTTTTGTGGTCTATGGGAGCAGAATGGAGTACCAAGAAAATTATCCTAGTGTATTGAACGTATTTCATTACAAACCCCACACATGCCATGACATGGTATATGTCAAGCTTTTCGCGTCCCTACGGCCGTATCTACCAGGGAATTACCCTCACCTGAACCCTATAAAACAACGGCTGTAGCTATTAATGATGACTGACTGGGAACCCACATCCTGACACCGACAAAAAACGTTTCATGAGCACCGTTGATGTTGGAGTACACAGCGGGTAGTAGGTTATACACTTCATTTCTGGTTGCTCCCGAGATGTGGCAGTCGGTATAGCTCACAGATGCCTACCGCTTTGAAACAAGAAACTGCATCCTTGAAAACAATATCTTTTATCTTTGCTTAAAGCATGTCAAGGCAACTGCAATTAGTAGCCTCACACTGGACATAAAAGGTTTTTCCCAGTTGTGTTTGAGCGAGCGGGAATCCCCGTTAATGCTGGGGTTTTATAGCCGGTGTTTCTATCCTTGGGATTTGGTTGGGGTCAGTTGATAATGACATGGCGGGATCATACACAGAAAATGTAGACTGTAGACTATCATTTTACACGTCTAGAACTTATCGGAGATATGTTTAGTTACTTAGTTTGTTGGTTAGTTGGATAGTAGGTTAGTTAGTTTGTTAGTTGTTGATTAGTTAGTTGGTTGGTTAGTTGGTTATTTAGTTGGTTAATTAGTCAGTTATTTAGTCAGTTATTTAGTTAGTTGTTTAGTTAGCCAGTTAATTGGTCAGTTAATTAGTCAGTTATTTAGTTATTTAGTTAGTTAGTTAAGATAGTTAAGTTAGTTAGTTAATTACATAGTTAGTTAGTTAGTTAGTTAGTTAGTTGGTTAGTTTATTAGTTAGATGGCTGGTTAGTTGGTTAGTTAATTCGTTAGTTAGTCAGTTATTTAGTCAGTTATTTAGTTAGCTATTTAGTTAGCCAGTTAATTAGTCAGTTAATTAGTCAGTTATTTAGTTATTTAGTTATTTAATTAGTTAGTTAGTTAGTTAGTTAGTTAGTTAGTTAGTTAGTTAAGATAGTTAAATTAGTCAGTTAGTTAGTTAGTTAGTTAGTTAATTAGTTAATTAGTTAGTTAATTAGTTAATTAGTTAGTTTAGTCAGTCAGTCAGTCAGTTAGTTAGTTAGTTAGTCAGTTAGTTAGTTAGTTAGTTTGTTAGTTTGTTTGTTAGTTTGTTTGTTGTTTGTTAGTTTGTTTGTTAGTTTGTTTGTTAGTTAGTTAGTTAGTTAGTTAGTCAGTCAGTCAGTCAGTCAGTCAGTCAGTCAGTCAATCAGTCAGTCAGTCAGTCAGTCAGTCAGTCAGTCAGTCAGTCAGTCAGTCAGTCAGTTAGTTAGTTAGTTAGTTAGTTAGTTAGTTAGTTAGTTAGTTAGTTAATTACTGAGTTAGTGGTCAGGTTATCCTCACTGTACATCAAATCTGTAGCTCATAAGTGCCCGGAGACCCTCCTCAGTATCTCCCTCAGTGTGAAGCAGTCGATGACACCAGTTCTGGGTTAGCTGACTCTTCCACTTTGACCCCCTGCCTAGCGTCCTGTCTGACCTCACCCTTTTTGAATTGATGGTCTTGTAGTCTGGTCATGATTGCAGATTCACGGTTGTCTATTTGTTCCTTTAATTCGATTTTGATTTCGATTTCACCATTACCCCTACCACGTCCACCCTCAAGAAGAAGTTATAGTAGGGTCCATCACCGGCTCAGAATGATAGTCCCGTGACTAGTCAGTCACCAAAGCAGCTGCCCACGATTTTACCCTCACAGTTCTATTAATCCGAAGATGATTGTTGTCCATACGGGGTAATGTCGTTTAATCTCCTGGTACCAATTTTATATTGGATGGACCTAGAAGCCTAGGTCAATTAAAAAAAAAAATATCTGTCTCATTGAGGATTTGAACTTATTAAAACCTGGTTATCCAACAAGCGTGCAATCGACTGCGTTATCGCGGCTGCCTGAAATAATACTAAACCACGTCTAGTTCCACAAGCCCAAATAAAGTGTTGAATTATGAATTTGCTACAAACATTAGGCTGGTCCAAGTCTTCATTTTCAGCACATCTAATATTTATTATGTAAGTCCTATTAATATAGAGAAAATATTGTCAAACTAATGATATGAATGAACATAAAGAATGCATATAACAATGTTATATTCGTGCAGGCAGACAGACACATACACACACCGACACAAAAACTCACACATGCACAAACATAAACATACATACTTATATACACAACTTCATGCATACATACACACCATTTTCACAAACACTCACAGTTAGACATCCACTCAATAACACTCCTTCACACACACACACACATACACACACACACACACACACACACACACACACACACACACACACATATATATATATATATATATATATATATATATATATATATATATATATATATATATATATATACCCATTCACAATTACTAACAAGATAACATACATTCACTCATAGATACATACATTCTCTCTCTCTCTCTCTCTCTCTCTCTCTCTCTCTCTCTCTCTCTCTCTCTCTCTCTCTCTCTCTCTCTCTCTCTCTCTCTCTCTCCCTATGACGAGTAAGAAGAAGACATGTAGACACACCATGTAAAAATCATTGGCACCTTGCCGTCTTGACAGACGATAGTTTGTGCTTTAAAAAGGCATAATAACTTTTACCTATGGCGGTAGCGCATGTGACTGATAAGGCCAATTTGCGCTGTAAATGTCCGTTTACAGTGGGTGCATGTGAACACGTGGTCATTTCCACCATCATGCACCATCTTACGTCTCAAACGCTCGGTGTGTGACTTATCTGCAATAATTTTCTCCTTTGTCTTTATTCCATTTCTGATGTTTGCCCTCCATGCAACACGTTCAGCGGCGACTTGCTCCCAATGTGCATTATCAATGCCTGTATCAATCATGTCCCGCTTACACACATCTTTGTATCGTAGTAGAGGCCGACCCTGAGATCTCTTACCCATCTGTAATTCACCAAAAAAGATGTCCTTTGGTATTCTACCATCATCCATCCTCCTAAGATGTCCTATCCATCTAAGTCTACGAAGACTGTAAAAATAAATAACCTAATATTTCTTTAAACTGCTCTAACCGGACGTAATAGCTACAACCACGCATGATGCGTTGATTAGTACACATGAAGAATATCCATCACACATGTAGCCTGATTGGTAAACATGACGAACATCCCCTCACACATGGTGCGCTGATTGGGCCGCATATAAACTATCAAGTAACCCATAGTACTTTGAATTGTTCACGTGAGAGATATCCCATCATACTTGGTGAGATGTGTGGAACAGAAAGAGTTAAATGTATTATATTGTTTCTTTCTTTGAAGTTGGTCTGGAGTGTGGTGACGTCGGGAATGCATTTTACCAGAAGCACCTGGACTTACAGTATGAAAACAGTATGCCACATTAGGCACACACCTGGAAGTTATTTAAGTGAAGTCATGGCTGGGCCGTAATTAGAAGAGCAGCGTGCAACTAGATCTAAGGGAAATAAATGTGGAAGACTGGTTCGAGATCGACGGTGAGAAATATCGGTGCTCTGAGAGGTCTTTGAACAGTGGGAGAAAGATGGTAATAGCAGAGGTCTTTGAACAGTGGGAGAAAGATGGTAATAGCAGAGGTCTTTGAACAGTGGGAGAAAGATGGTAATAGCAGAGGTCTTTGAACAGTGGGAGAAAGATGGTAATAGCAGAGGTCTTTGAACAGTGGGAGAAAGATGGTAATAGCAGAGGTCTTTGAACAGTGGGAGAAAGATGGTAATAGCAGAGGTCTTTGAAAGTATGAGAAAGATGGTGCTAGTAGAGATGTTTGAATAGTGGGAGAAAGATGGTGTTAATAGAGATCTTTAAACAGTGTGGAAAAGGCGGTGCTAGCTGAGATCTTTGAACAAAGGGATAAAGGTGGTGCTAGGTTAGATCATTGAACAATGGGAGAAAGATGGTACTAGCTTATAGATTAGAACAATGGGGAAAAGATGGTGCTAGCTTAGATCTTTGAACAATGGGAGAACGATGGTGCTAGCTTAGATCTTTGAACAGTGGGAGAAAGATGGTTCTAGCTTAGATCTTTGAACAGTGGGAGAAAGATGGTATTAATAGAGATCTTTAAACAGTGGGAGAAAGATGGTGCTAGCTTAGATCTTTGAGCTATGGGAGAAAAATGGTGCTAGCTTAGATCTTTGAACAGTGGGAGAAAGGTGGTGCTACCTTAAATCTTTGAACAGTGGGAGAAAGATGGTATTAATAGAGATCTTTGAACAGTGGGAGTAAGATGGAGCTAGCTTAGATCTTTGAAAAGTGGGGGAAAGATGGTGCTAGCTTAGAGCTTTGAACAACGGGAGAAAGATGGTGCTACCTTAGATCTTTGAACCCCCGGGAAGGTTAACCCGGTCAACAAATGCCCGCAGAAGTCGGATGTGTCGGCCTAACGGCGCAAGAACGCAGCTCTGCTGTAAACAGGCACAACGCAATCACATCCGAAAAAAAAACTCCGGATGAACGAAGAAGAAGAAGAAGATCTTTGAACTATGGAAGAAATATGGTGCTTGCTTAGATCTTTGAACAGTGAGAGAAAGATGGTGCTAGCTTAGATCTTTGAACAGTGGAAGAAAGATGTTGCTAATAGATATCTTTGAACAGTGGGATAAATATGGTGCTAATAGAGATCTTTGAACAATGGGAGAAATATGGTACTAATAGAGATCTTTGAACAGTGTGAGAAAGATGGTGCTGTTAGAGATCTTTGAATAGTGGGAAAAAGTTGCTGCTAACAGAGACCTTTGAACAGTTGGAGAAAAATGGTGCTAGCAGATATCTATGAACAATGACAGAAAGATGGTGCTAGCAGAAATCTTTGAACATTGGGAGAAAGATGATTGTTGTTGTTAATCGACATACTGTGGAGACGTCTTTTTGTTGTATCCCAATTTCACTCTTGTTTTTCACCCTTTTCTTTCCCTTCTCTCAATCCTCTTACCCCTCGTGCTTCTCTTCTTCCTCCTACTCCTAGTCCTCTTTTTCTTCACCTCTACGACCACCTCCTGGTCCTTGTTGTTCGTCTCCTTTTTCTTGTTCTATTTCTTCATCTCCTACTACGTTTTCTTCTGTCCCTTCTCTCACTCCTCTTCTTCGTGCTCTTCTTCTTCCTCCTACTCCTAGTCCTGCTCTTTCCCCTCCTCCTCGTCTTATTCTTCACCTTACGACCACCTCCTCCTCCCCCGCCTTCTTGTTGTTCTTCTCCTACTCATCCTCCTCCTTCTTATTCTTCTTTCCCATATCTTTCTTCTTCAGCGATCTTCGGGTTTCACCATCAGACTTCAATCGTCTATTTTCTGGATACAATCTGCCGCCCGTTGCAGACCCAGCATGTAATCCAGTGTTCAGTTTCAATTCTGGTTCCTTTATGCTACAACTGGTGTCGATTCTCTTTTTCCTTGTGATAGGTATCAATTTTCATAAGTTTAATGAACACGTTTCTACGATACTGATATCGATGTGTTTCGTTAATAGTACAGGTCTGTAAGATGTGGTCCAGTTAGGGGCTTGCTTTTCATGTGCTGTCCGGATTGTGAGAGGTGTGTATCTGTGTCGGATGAGAAAGGTGGGGAGATTATTGGAGATAGGTGTACTCGCAAAGTGCTGTAACCTGTGTGAAGTTGAAAGAAAGTGATGTTTCCCATTGATATGAAAGTAGCCTACTCTGTAGATGTTCCAGTTACCATGGAATTAATTAGTAATTATTAGAAGCGACTGTAATATCTGGGTGTCTATCTATCTCTGGCCTGTAAAAGTGTTAAAGTTAGTTGCATATCCTTTACAGGATGTCGCAGTCAACCCCAGTACTTGTTGTCTGTTTCCGATTTATTGGCAAGTTTACATTTAGTAGTTTGCCACTACTTTATGAACGACCAACACTCATACCATTATATGAACACCAACACAAGTCGGCCTGCTTCCAAACCTGCGTAAGCTGTTTTTCGAACATCTTATACGAGAATGCGAATTGTGTTCTCAATTTTGTCGCCATAGCGCTGGTTGTGGAAGTATAGACCAAAGAAAAAGAGACAGAAACAGCGGGAAGAGAAGGAAGATAACCTTATAGGTAAAAGAAGAACAGAAAGGCAAGTCGGGAAACAGGAGATAATACGCAAACGAAGAAGAAGAATATTATTGAGTAGAAGGTGATGGAGAGCATCATGATGTTGCTAAAAGAAACGGAGAAGATTCGTATCATATTTAATTTACGGTGATATTTAGCGTAAGGGAGTTTCTTATTAGCGTGTTTATCGATAACGCTTGTAGCTTCAATATGCATAGCTCACTAATTGAGGTCATTCCTCTCCTGTGGAAGCAGATTATTTATCTTCAGGTGTATACTGTTACCTGAAAATTATCTACATGTGAACCAAATATAGATCATTCACCTATTGGAATTACGCTGCATGTGTTCTAGTAAACCAACCAGATATATCATCAACTTATCTATCTATCTATCTATCTATCTATCTATCTATCTATCTATCTATCTATCTATCTATCTATCTATCTATCTATCTATCTATCTATCTATCTATCTATCTATCTATCTATCTATCTATCTATCTATCTATCTATATGTCTGTCTGTCTGTCTATCTATCTGTTTTTATCTATCTATCTATCTATCTATCTATCTATCTATCTATCTATCTATCTATCTATCTATCTATCTATCTATCTATCTATCTATCTATCTATCTATCTATCTATCTATCTATTTATCTACCTACCTACCTACCTATCTGTCTGTCTGTCTGTCTGTCTGTCTGTCTGTCTGTCTGTCTGTCTCTCTGTCTGTCTCGGTCTGTCTGTCTGTCTGTCTGTCTGTCTGTCTGCCTGTCTGTCTGCTTGTCTGTCTGTCTGTCTGTCATCTCACCTTGTTCCGCATATACCTTGCAGTATCGATGTAAAGTATAAAAAGCAGGAGAGTGCCCGATTATGGGCTTCATATATCGATATTCCCAAGGACTCTGCTATTACCTGCGTCCATCGTTTAAGTTTTCGGCCTCTTCCTCCGCTTCCTTCTGGTCTGTACATCATTTCTCGTTGTGGCATACCTGTAGTTCTCAACCTTTTTTGGCCCGTGCCCCCTTCACCATATTTTCATAACGTCATACCCCCCCCCCCCCCCTTCGTATTTCCTCCCTAAAAATCCTCCCCCCTCCCCCCCCCCCCCATACACAGTATACGTAATAATGGAAGCTAAATTTAATAGCACATACTAAAACAAGTCTAGACGTTTACATAAAACGTGACTTGCTGGTCTACTTACGTTATAAAATGAATTTTAGAAGGGTGAGACGTTCAGAACCATAAAGTATGAAGGGAAAAACAATATCAAGCAATCGGTTCTTGTATTAACGTGATCTTGAAATAATCTTAATTCTCTCTTCCCCCCCCCCCATGGAAAGCCTAAAATCCCCCCTGTGGGAGGGGGGGGGGAATCCCCACCGGTTGAGAACCACTGTGGTATACTGTTAGTTGGTAACATACTTGGTATAGCTTTTCGGTCAGTCCTGCCGGCGTAGCTTGAAAGCTCGTCGGTAGGCGTCCAGTGGTTTTGCATGTATCACCTTGTACCGGAGGGCGCGCTTTAGCGATGCTACTCTTGGCCTGCGTGTGCGTGAATAGTCCGTCTGTCCGATAGATATCTGGTTGATCCTGCCAGTAGTCATATGCATTGTGAACTGATGAGGCTCAGCCGTAAATCAGGAGATTTGTTCGCAACTTAGACGAGCAATATCTTCTGTGGGCAGAATCTCGTTGGCCGCATGTGTGTGTGATCTGTTCTGGCGGTCAGTCTGTCTATCCGATTGATATCTGGTTGATCCTATCAGTAGTCATACGCTCGTCGCTACGCTTGTCTTAAAACTGAAAATCAAAGGAATTGACGGAAGGGCCGTTTGCACGAGGCTCTAGGCTACCATTTGTTTGTGAGAGTCACTATATACAGGGATAACTGGCCTGTGGCAGCCTAACGTCCACTGCATCATGTGTCCGTCTCCAGTCGTCTTGCCATGCTCGCCACTGGAACCAGATGGACGCAGCGAGAGAGTGTGGTCGATGGAGTTGCGCAACCACTACCTCACTATAATCCAAACTAAAGCGCAAGTCATTCGTTTTTCATCAAATCAAAAGATGCAATGAATGAATGGTCCTCATCATTCGTGATGGACGAACATCCACATCCAGCATACTTGCATGGCCAAACCATTTGCTGCCTTCTAATAAAACCTAGCGCTGCTATAACACCCACTTTAGTCCTAATTTCTTCATTTCTGATCTTATTATCTCTTATTGATACAATGCGTATTCTTCTCGGGAATCTCATTTCTGTTGTTGTTATTTTTCCTTTCTCTATTTATGTAATTGTCCAGGTTTGGCATTGGTAGCATAGAGTTGGTAAGAAGATTGTGTTGTAAAGTGCTTCTTAGTAATTATTGATACATGTTTGTTCTTTAGTGTTGGTACAATTTGTCAATGAGTTGGTTTGCCTTATTGCATCTATTTTCGATCTCATTTTCTGATTTGCCATTTGATGATATTATACTTCCTAGGGACTTGAAGCTCTTTACTTGTTTCAGGGGATGTTCGTTTAGGTGAACCAGTGTCGTTATTTTTTTTCTTTGCTTATAATGTCTGTTTTACTTATGCTAATGTTCATGTTATGTTCTCTACAATTTCATTTAGACTATTCATGTGGTCTTGTAATTCAGCTATTAGGGCTTGATCGTCCGCAAATAGGAGTTCTTTAATGGTGTAATTTGCCAATGGTTCCTCTTCTGTGTTCTCGTCATGCGATGTGTGGTCTTGCGGTCTCTATTTGACTGGTTTCTTTACATATTTTGTCTATATAGGAAAAGATGGAGGACGAGGAGACGGCGAAGAACACAAAGACAAAGAAGAATACGAACAGGACGAGGATAAAGAAGTATTCCATAATTAAAACATCGCTTTTAATTATTCACCCACACTCAGACAACGCTGTTTATGTCTCAGTAACGTTTTCCTAAATCTCCTATCATATCTCGTCAGTTTAGACACGTCAAATATGTCTTTTTTTTTTTTTGGGGGGGGGGGGGGGCAGCATGCCCTGTTTAAATAAACAGCTAAGAAGAGTATATTTGTGCCCCCGTATAGTTGTTTCACTTCTGCATAATCCAACATCACACACTGTACTAATCTGCACGGGCACCTGCGTTCAACCCGCTATTTCCCGATATTGATCTTCCATTAGCACTTCAACCAGCTTCCACTCCCAATTAAAAGCTCATCCCGCAAGTGGAACCACACTTCAGATATGTTCCTTGGAGCTATCGTTCATCTTGTGAAGGCTCATTTCTTCACAGATCGTTATCACTCACCTTCTGGTTCCCCGGAGAGAAGGACCTCCTAGAGCTGGCGTCACGCCTGCCGAATCTATCAGCTTTCCGGAATCTCTGACCGCCAGTGACCTGGAATATATACTGGGCTGGCAGTTAGTCTCCGGAGATGTAACCGTCAAGCTGACACATTTTACGTGCTGCGGTTTTTCTATGGCTATATTGCGAGATTTAAAACATAACTTCCGTTTATTTAGAACCAGGGCTGGGAGGAGATTAGTGTGGTAATTTAGTTCGACCTACTTTCTGAATTTTGAGTCTGCCAGACAACTTCATGCTTGACTTGGTTCTAGAATGTACTGTACTATATAATTAAAATTCCAGGTGGAAAATAGTGAGTAGTGGAGGGAAAGGGAGTGTTCGTGGTGATCTATGGACGTGGTGTTAATGATGACCTCGAGGGGGAGGAGGCAAGAAGATTGACACAAACACACACACACACACACACACACACACACACACACACACACACACACAAATATGATCAAATGATAAACAAACAGAAATAAGACATGAAAAAAAATAGAGCGAAAAATTAAATTATATTAAATAAGACAGACACATAAACCGAAGATGAATGGGTGGATGTACAGATAGACCAGCGGAAAAACAGACAGACAGACCGACAGACAGATAGACAAACAGACAGAAAACCCTAAATTACTTGTAGAGCCACTGGAATGGAATACAAGACACAGGCCATCGCTGTCAACACCAGCACTGCAGGTTTACGTTCCGTAGTTTGCCATTGCTTTCTGAACGACCGGCTCCCATACCAACACGTTATAACACAACGCGACACGGTCTGCTGCCAAATCGGTCACAATGAGTTTCGAACGCCTGGTATGCGGCTCACGAACCGCGTTCGCAAGCCTTTTGGCCACGGAGACGGCACTAGTGATATATTTTACTTTATTTGGATCTGTGGGTGTCCAAATTATTGAGCTAATCTAAGTGGCGTTTGGTAAAACTGGTTTAGTGTTTGCATCACTTCAAGTGGCGTACTTTATGCTAGAAGAGTTAATTGTCCCAAATCAAACTGGATGGGGAGAAACGGTAATAATAACCAGTAATGAGCAATAATTACGTTATTTTTAGGGAAGGATACACTCGAGGTCAGCCTAAGTTCACGCTAAATGTCAGTTGGTGCTGAGAAATGTGACAGGATGAAATGTCATCGGAAGCGCGTGGGATGTGGTGTGGCTGTGATGTCAAGTATGTCAAAACACTAATGTGCCCGATATTCATTATCATCATCATCATCATCATCATCATCATCATCATTATCATCTTGACATGTCAGAAAATAGTTTTAATGAATCATGTATTATTGATTATCACACATTTTCCATTGCATAGTGTTTCTGTTCTCTTTTTGAAGAAGATAAGCGTCATAAATGATGTATGATTGAAATAATGTATGAGATCGGTGAGATAAGAAGAGCAGATTGTCAGAAGGGTTGTCGTGCATAATTCTTAACCCTGTGAATATACGATTCGTTTGTTATTTCTTTCAATCGTCCGTTCATTCGTTCCTTTACATAACAAAGCTCTCATCACGACCCATTGAAAAGACTCTGGGTCACTTTCCAGTTCCCGTCCCTCGTATATCTTCATGCCCAAGGTGTCTTTATTGTAATGTGTCCAGCTTGGTGCCGGTGGACCTGTACCTCGTATATCTTCATGCCCAAGGTGTCTTTATTGTAATGTGTCCAACTTGTTGCCGGTGGACCTGTACCTCGTATATCATCATGCTATAGCTGTCTTTATTGTAATGTGTCCAGCTTGGTGCCGGTGGACCTGTACCTCGTATATCATCATGCTATAGCTGTCTTTATTGTAATGTGTCCAGCTTGGTGCCGGTGGACCTGTACCTCGTATATCTTCATGCCCAAGGTGTCTTTATTGTAATGTGTCCAGCTTGGTACCGGTGGACCTGTACCTCGTATATCATCATGCAACAGTTGTCTTTATTGTAATGTGTCCAGCTTGGTGCCGGTGGACCTGTAGCTCGTATATCATCATGCTATAGCTGTCTTTAATGTGTCCAACTTCGTACTGGTGAACCGCAGCCTCGTAACATGTAAGTTCAAAAGAGTACCACAGAGTTAAAAAGTTGCGAAATGTTGACGACGTTATCCAAAACTATGTGGATGTAGAAATCAAGGGAAAACTATCACACTATTCGTCCCAAGACATCCATCATAGCAGTTGAAGAAAAAAACAAACATCCAACATCTGATGGCGAAGCCTCCGGGCCAGAGAGGTCGTTTTCTCGAATTGAGGTAACGCGATGTCAGGGCCTGATATTAGTCTGATTAATTAGAAGAGAGGCATTGGAAAACATCGTGATGAATGGAAAACATCATGATGAATGGAAACCATCATGATGAATGGAAACCATCGTGGTGAATGGAAACATCTTGATGAATGGAAAATAGTGTAATGAATGGAAAACATCGTGATGAAGGAAACATCGGCGGTAGAGAATGCAGAGGCTGACTGCGAGAAATGACATATACACCACTCGGCAAGGCATATGATGATATTAATGATGACGACTAGATATATTTAAGTAAAGGAGCCTTTTACACGCCTTCGGGTGACATGCACATGTTTTTATTTTCCATAATACGATAACTCCTACCCTGTTCAACCCCAGAAGCGAAGTTACATTACGCCTGGCCCAGATTAATAATCCTGTGACTGAGTCAGCCACAAATGAGATATTAATTTCAAGATGATTGTTGTCCATAGAGTTTTAGCTGTGCATTTGAATGAGCATATGGTGCTAGACACATATTTGAATACGAACTTCCGGTCCCCAGCATGGCGGTTAGGCATTGAACCGCTACGGCCTCTGGGGTATTTATCTTTGTGGCTGCGGTTTGCATTTCGCATTTTCCTCATGTTGGATTGGTAGTATATGGTTCCGTCGCCATGCTACCGAGTGAGTGCGTGCGCGACTCTGTGAGCTGTGATATTCGCGTGGAATGCTTCTACGTGTCCGCTTTTGTTTGTACAGTGACCTGCATGTTCGGAACAATGGCTATCGGCTGTTGCTGAATTTACTGATTTGCCTTTTCGGTTCACGAGTGCATTTTTCAGGAGACTCCTGGGAGTCGCGCTGGAGCTACGGAGTTCGTGCTTAATGCGACGCTTACGGCGGGTCCCCTGCGGATAGAGACAGAGCCATGTGAAAAAATGAGTTCTTTCTGGCGACTGCCGATTCCATTGACGATGAACTGTGGTTTTCTCGTGGAGGACTTTTGTGTTGGCATTCTGGCGGCGGCATTGTGCACAGTGTACATGCGCGGGCTGTTGGATTACCGAGACTCCTATCTGTTTCGCTTTTCGCAATGGACAGTGGGGAGCATTTTGTGTGATATTCACTGGCACAGGAACGGAGCATAATGGGGACGACACGTTGCCATGAAGTTGGAACCTCGACTAATTAATTAACTAACTAACTAACATATTTGAATACGCTAATCGGCACTCAGGAGGTTAACTTTACCCATTTTAAGATTAGTAGACCTGGGAACTTATGTGAAGTCCCATAAACTCTCCTCGATGTGTATTCGAGCTCATGACCACCGCGATGTCAGGCAAACGTCTATGCTCACTAGACCCCCACGGCTTTCTGTATGTATTTTTACAACAAGGAACAGGTAAACTCGCCGATAACACGCCGTGTGCTAACTGAACACCTGGTACTAGACCCGTGGTTTTAGAAACCATCGGCCCACGGTGAGTCAGTATCTAGCCGACCATCTTTACTTCCCAAGACATTTCCTGGTAACCATTTCATCATCATCATCATCATCATCATCATCATCATCATCATCATCATCATCATCATCATCATCATCATCATCATCATGTGCTATGCTATGGGCGGTCACGTTTCACAATCTCATTTGATCACCACAGATCAGCTTAGTGTTCCTGTCTCAACCATGCCAAGCGACCAAGCCATCCAGGTATTTACTTTTCGGTCTTCCCCTTGGTCTCTTCCCTTCGATCTTGCCAGTTGTCACCAAGTTCTCCAATTGATTTCTTCTCATAACATGCCCAAACAATTTTGACTGTCTACGTCAAATGACTTTAATCAGTTTACGATCTTCATTTGTTTCTTGAAGGACTTGTTCATTGGTTTTTCTGTCTGTCCATGGTATTCTTTGCATTTTCCTCAGAAACCACATTTCCACAGCCATCAAATGTTTTTCAACTTGACTGCTTGTTGTCCACGCTTCACATCCATACAAAATGAATAAATGAGAGCAAACAACAATGAAATTAATAGCTAGGTTAATTAGTTAATTACTTGGGGTGAGTATCGAATGAATGAATGAATGGATACATAAGTAAGTAAGCTGGGAGAGGTGAGCAAGAAGTTTGCAACAAGGTCCCCTTGCAAGTGGTGTTGTGGCACCAGGTCGGGATCGGGACAGAAGAACAACGCCAATCTCACTCCGTTAGTCGCAAGTCCTGTCGGGGTTGAATTCATAAGTAAACACACATATACGAGGGTCAGCGTGGCCGAAATAGATAGGAGCACTCGTTGCAAAATATCCGTTGTGCTGATGCCGAGGTAGTGGGTTCAACCCCTAAACGGGTCAGTTGGACTAAAATGTCGACTTCTCGTCCTTGACTTGGGGACGTAAATTACAAGTGCCTCTGAAGTCGGAGTGGGTTCCTCTGGTGGCGAGGGACACTGGTAGTAGGGAAAGCTAATCCCCACGCAAAAATCAGTCCAGTGCACTAGAAGTAATGGCGTATGTGTGGACTATGCTTGGGTTCAAAGCGAGCGGGAAAAGAACGCATGTAATGTTGGGTGCTCTTGGAAGTAACAGAAAGAACGCGTGTAATGTTGGGTGCTCTTGGAAGTAACAGAAAGAAGCGGGAAAATAACGCATGTAATGTTGGGTGCTCTTGGAAGCAACAGAAAGAAGCGGGAAAAGAACGCATGTAATGTTGGGTGCTCTTGGAAGTAACAGAAAGAACGCATGTAATGTTGGGTGCTCTTGGAAGTAACAGAAAGAAGCGGAGATGAGAGGACGCGCTAGACAATAAACACACTGAAAGCTTTAGTTACCCACCGGGATTCGAACCTGCCACCTCCAAATGACGATAGCGCCACACTGTAGGAGGGGGGGGGCGGAGGGAGTGTACCTCAACGCAGGACCAACTAGACACCTAGACGACCTGAAACCCCATTGTGGTCAGACTTCAGAGCTGACAGTGTCCCAGAGGAATCACCACCATCCTACCTCAAACACAGAGTTCAGACATAACAGTAGCAGATATAGCACGAGCACCTTCCGTGACTTCCCTCCACCACACTTCCAGACAGCCACTGGTACATTCCCGCTGCCAACATTCACCGCACACCCCACCCCACCCCCACCCCCCGCCCCCACGTCACATTCTATTGTTGACCTGTGCTGTTGTTTTGACTCTGGCAATGGAGATGGCAACCTCACAAAGTCCTTACTGTTTAGTTCACTGAGTAAAATAGATTGTGCCTGTGGGCAACGTGGGGCTGTCAAAACCGTGTCTTCAGTGTATCAAAATAGAACCAGGGACCGGCACAATAAACAAGAACATAGGACCGGTTGTACAAAGTTTGCTGGGTTCGGCAATGACACAGCAAAACAGCGCTGCAAGACTTATCAATGGCGGCTATTATCATTTATATTTACTTCTTTCTACATAGAAGATATTACCATCTAGTATCCAGGTCTAGAGTTTGGCAGATTTAGGT
Source organism: Cepaea nemoralis (assembly GCA_014155875.1). Taxonomy (NCBI): domain Eukaryota; kingdom Metazoa; phylum Mollusca; class Gastropoda; order Stylommatophora; family Helicidae; genus Cepaea; species Cepaea nemoralis. The sequence goes on from JACEFZ010010090.1 coordinate 226,935, forward strand.
TCTTCCGCTTTTGAATCTTTTTTCTTGTCCTCTTCTTTGTTTCCTTTTCGAGGGAAAGTAATGAGTGTATCCACAAAAACGGGAAGTAGAATCGCTAAGACTTGCCAGATCGCGATAACAAGTGGCAAAAGGGATGTTTCTATTAAAGCCTTCATCAACACACAAACATACTCTGACATTACTACATCAGAAACTACATGAAAATACATATCAAGGTAACTCATCTGTTTCCTTGATATGGACTTGACTCGTGTGTAGCTCATCGTTTTGTACAGGGTGTATTGTTAATGACTGTTGGGTTGTTGTTGTTGTTTTTAAAAGATATTATTATTGCCGTTCAAGTTTTGTATTTGCCTTTTATGTTGTATGAGTTCACAGAGGGTAAATACAAATCTTGGAAAGGCAATATTTTCAACAAACCCCACAGTCATTAAACATACACCCTATATGTAGGCAGAAGTGCATCACATCCAGACATACTCTTCAAAGGTCAGCGTGTTCTATTTCGGCATGCATTTGTGTATAGTTTAATACCTCTAGACCAGAGGTTCCCAAACCACGGCCCCGCGGGCCACTTGTGGCCCGCCAGCTGTCAGAAATTGGCACGCGAGGCCTCTTATTTAATATAATTTATTTTAATAATTTCAAAAATGCAACTCGAGCGCCCCGTCAGCGTGCGATAATTACTCTGCTCGTGGTTGTTATGCTCAGATATTATCGAATGCACCTGATCAGTTCGCAACGAAAACGTTATGAAGTTCATATATCCCAGCATTGTCGACCATCAGATGTGTGCAAGGAGCCATGTTGTCGTCTGTTACAACTGTTTAGCAAGTCTGCAGTATTAGGTTGAAATTATAGTTTTTCAAATAAAAAATTTACCGTTAAAGCCTTATAAACATGAGTGTGGAAAATCTAAAATCAACAATGGTAAAAAAGCGAAAATGTGAAGACGTTGCTTGTCGTGAATTCAAGGAAGATTGTGAGGGAGAAATTTATGTTTATGCCTAGCCGTAGTGGTAAACAGTTTGCTTAACTGTGGTTTTGTGTTTCGGTTAACAAGAGAAAAAAAAATTAAATCTGGAACGACACTTCACGACGCACATTCAGACATAAATGCTCAATATCCGATCAATTCGGAGTTAAGAAAAGATTCATATCTAAAAAGAAAGTTCTCTGACCAGGCAGCAGTCATTTTTCACGAAGGCTAACGAACAGAGCAAGTGTGCTTTTGTTGTATTGTACAAAGCTGCCTGCTTCAATTTCAGCTGATCAAATGATTTCATTCTGGCGACTATTGCCTGTCCGAACAATTTGAACACTTGCGTTCATTCGCCAGAGATACATTTGTCCTTTTGGTTCGACTTACAGATTCGAGCAGTCCATTTTCCGCAATGATCGTTATAAAAAAACAAGCAACGTTCCAGACTCACCGACAGTAACCTAGCTGCGCTTATGACTTTGGGCACGACAGATTTGTGCCCAGACATTGATAAACTGGCATCTGAACTTAAGTAACTGGTTATGGAAGAATAGTTACAATTGTAATTAATTACATTAATAGCGATTTTCGAAACTGATTTAACATTTATTGTGTAAATGAACTTTTGATTTAAACCACAAAAATGACCGCAGTGTAGTACTGACTACTGAATTGCCTTTAAAGTTTTAGAATTTTGTTGACGAAAAGTTAAGAAAGGTAAGAATGATATTGCACGACTTTTATAATTTTATAACGTTGTGGCCCGCTTAACTACCGAAAATAGTAGATATGGCCCTCTGCTTGAAAAGCTTGGGAACCACTGCTACTAGACAGATTCCATCGAATGCAACGGGATTCCATCTTTTCATTTTGGTAAACTAAGATCTAATCAATGTATAGGCAGGCAGACAAACTAGACTGGACATGCAGATGGATGGTTAGTTAGTTGCATATCCTGTACATGACGTAGTAGTTTACTCCAGCGCTATTTGGCTGTTTGTGAATCCTGTGACAGTTTTCGTTCAGTAGTTTGCCATTGTTTTCTGAACGACTGGCACTCATACTATTGTCTGGAAACTAACGCAAGACGGTCTGCTTTTAAATCTCCCACAGCCGTGTTTCGAACGTGGTATGAAGGATTACGAATTGCATTAGTAGCCCCATATGTGGAGAAAGTCACAGACAATCTTGACACCGACTTTTTATCAGTTACCAACCACGATTTCTAAGCCTCTGGTCATCATCGCATCTCATCTCACCTCATCTCATCTCATGTCATCTCATGTCATCTCATCTCATCTCATCTCATCTCATCATGTTCCTCTTGTACCTTGCGGTGTCGAGGTGAAGTATAAACAGCGGGAGAGTGCCCGTTTATGGGCTTCAAGTATCGATAATCCCATGGACTCTGCTATTCCCTGCGTCCATCGTTTACATGGTCGGCCTCTGCCTCTGCTTCCATCTGGTCTGTGCATCTTTGCTTAGTGTGATATACTGTTAGTTGGTAACCTACTTGCATGGCCAAACTATTTGACTTGCTGCCTTCTATTAACATCTAGTGCAGATATAACCCCCACTTTCGTCCTGATTTCTTCATTTCTGATCTTATCTCTTCTTGATACATTGAGTATTCTTCTCAGGGGTCTCATTTCTATTGTTGCGATTTTTCTTTTCTCTTTTTCTGTCATTGTCCAGGTTTGGCATTGGTAACATAGAGTTGGTAGGAAGATTGTGTTCTAAAGGGTTTTCTTAGTAGTTATTGATACTTTTGTGTTCTTTAGTATTGATGAAATTTGTCCAATGAGTTGGTTTGCCTTATTGCATCTATTGTCGATCTCGATTTCTGATTTGCCATTAGATGATATTACGCTTCCTAGGTACTTGAAACTCTTTACTTGTTTCAAGAGATGATCGTTTAGGTGAATCGTTGTTGCTTTTTCTTCTTTGGTTACAATCATTACCTCTGTTTTACTTGTGCTAATTTCCATGTCATGCTGCCTACACATTTCGTTTTGATTAGACTATTTATGTGGTCTTGTAATTCATCTTCTGATTTTGTTATTAATGCTTGGTCATCCGCAAGCAGGAGTTGACCTCTGGTCATCATCGTCTGTAAATACTGGACTCACGTACTGGATGGCCTTGCCTCCTTTACACTTTAAAGAAGAGCCGCATGTGTCTTCAGACTGGGTCAGCTATTTATAAACATCGTGTGTTTTGGTGAGTTGCCAAAGCGTGTAACTGTATCGTGTCTGGCGAGGGAAAAAAATAACATTAAGTTTAGATGAGCGCTTGGAAGGCTCTGGAAGTTTTCCCTGATCAGTTGCTAGTCTTAATGTTGAAGGCTTTACATTAAGTCTGGAATTTATGTCGCTTTACAATCATACAGTGAGTGAAGTGAAGCAAGAAATCGGTTATCTGATTTATCATTTACGGAGTAAGCATGACATGCAACGTTTAAATATAATTGCCATCACGTGCCAAGCCGATAAGCGTGAGCGGTTTAGCCCTCTCACATCATCACCAGATTCATGGATCATCTCCCTATTCTTGTCTCGATCATGCATATATTTACCTATTTGCCTTCCCCTGTCCTTTTCCCCTCAGTCTTGCCAATTGTCATAAAGTTCTCTAGTTTATTTCTTCTCATAACGAGTCCAAAACATTTTGACTGTCTACGACTAATTTCGTTAACCAGTTTACGGTTTTCATCTGTTTCTTATAGGACTTGTTCTAATCTCTTCAATGCACCTTCCGTCAGATGTTATGACTGTTCCGAGATAGTTGTACCGGTTCACTTGTATAATACTGTTTAATAAAAGTGGTTAACGGAAAAGCTGGAGTGGAGGAGAGGCAGAGGGAGACCAAGAGAGAAGCTGTCGGGTAGTTTGACATAAGGGCATGGAGGAAAGTTAGTATTAGAAATGATTGGCTGTACACGAGAAAAAGGCTGTAGACAGACATAATCACCAACACTACATGGCATGGACTAAAAGAAGAAGAGGAAAGTTATTATGTCACAAGTCGATGTGGCTCGGCGACCAAAATCCTAAGCTGATGCAAAATTATAAGGTTTTCAATATTGCGTTTTTGTTGCTTTTGATGATAATTACGATATTAACGATGGTGATGATGTTTGAACCCCGACGATCGATTCGTTTACTCTTTTACGACTTTAAGGTTGATGATACTTTCAGTTCAGTTCAGTTCAATCGCGGTTCCAACATCACAGCAACGGGTCGTCCCCATTATGCTCCGTTCGTGTGCCAGTGAATATCACATAAAATGTTCCTCACTGCCCCATGTAATCCACGCCATTTTATCTCCGAAATGCAGTTCAGGCAACAAATCAACCTCGGACAGATATAAAAACTTTCACTGTACATAATGCCGCCGCCAGAATGCCAACACAAAGGTCCTCTACGAAAATACAATTCATCATCGATGGAAACGGCATTCATTAGAAAACAAGGCAAAAAACCGGTCACTTCTGCCACACAAACAGCCGCCATGCATGCAAATATTTCTAGATGTTGATGTTCGGTTTCTAGATGGTTTCTAGCCAGCTACGCCATTTTTTCGAGCATCAAGTTCACGCCACAACACCTCGGATGGATGTAAAAAACATTTCACTATACATAATGCCGTTTACAGAATGCCATAACAACAGTCCCCCACGAAACTCAGTTCATCGTCAAAGGAAGCGGCAGTCAACCAGAAGACCAGCAGCCACACATTTCTGCATAAGGCACAAAAACCTGTCAACTCTGGGACATAGCCAGCCGCCATTGCTCTGAACATGCAGTTCACATTCCACAAACTCGTGCAGATTTAAAAGCATTTCACACGAAATTCACAGTTCCCAGCGTCGCGCCACGCACTCAACTCAGTAGCATGGCGACGGAAGCATAAACTACCAGTCCAACATGAGGAAAACGCGAATGCAATCGGTGGCCATGAGCATAAACACTCCAGAGGCCTTAACCGTTTCACTGCCTATCCTCCATGTTCGTGATCTTAAGCAGGTTGATGATAGTTTGTTATGACCTGGTTACATTTTAGTAGATAGCAGAGGGGTTCATCCCTACCATAGTCCAACATTATCCACGTGGATATCACTCACATGGTGTGAGTGATGATTGTCTAAGATCTCCGGGCAGAATTACTACAACACTCTTGCAATCTCGCAGCATGTGAAGATTGTTGACCCAACAAGCTGCATCAGAGCGAAGATCGTGGTCGCTCCTCGCTTCTCTAGTTGGAAAGTTTTCAGCTTTTGGAGCTGATAAGAGATAGTGGTCAGTATGATGCCTGCTCTTTGTACTCCAGCACCTCTACATTCCAAGGACAACAAGCAATTGTATTTTAAGAGCACATACTTCCGCAGGGCCGGCTCCCTGGCCGAGAATTTAGCAGCTTTCTCCGTAATCCCGAATACTCTCGTGGTTGACGTGAGTGCACGAGAATTGGAAGCGGTTCGAGTCGCACCAGTGACTTATGAGAGTATGGAGCAGGTCGCTCAGAAAGTCGTGGCAGTGCTGATGAGCGTAATCTAGCCTAGGAATCAACATACAGCTGAAAGATGCTGATGTTGACCGCAATATCCTGAAACAGGATGAAAACGCGGAAATAAAAAAATACTCCCGCAGGGTTGTGAGGTCATAGATTTTCAAATATACCAAACATCAGCTGCTTGTTCTTTAGAGGACGTCGTTAGCAACCCCATCATTTATTGGCTGTTTTTGATTTGCAATTTTACGTTCAGTAGTCTGTCATTGCTTTCTGAATGGCCGACGCCCATATTATTATGAAACTGCGTTCACCATCCCTAGGCCACAGACGCCACCTAATGTATTGGATCACGATATTGTAACATTAAATTACCAGCTCTGCTAGCCCCAATCTGTTTTCTCAGGTAGATTTATTACTCCAGTTTAACATGGCTCTGGTCGACAAATGGTCCGTGAACAGATGAGTCTCCGTGGCGAAGTGGCTACGTCGTGTGTCTCCTGATCCGAAGGTTGTGGGTTCGATTCTGGGCTACTACATTCGGTTCACGGGTGCTATTTTATCGGCGATTTCTGGGGGTCGTCACTGGAGCCATGGAGTTCGTGCTGTTGGTCCCACCTACAATCCATCCATCATGTGCCGTGCCAGTAAGCGTGGGCGGTCATGTTCTGCCATCTCACTACGATCACCAGAGTCGTGGATCAGCTCCGTGTTTCTGTCTCGACCATGCCACAAGGCCAAGCCATCCGGTACTTGCTTCTAGGTCTTCCCCTTGGTCTGTTCCCCTCGATCTTACAAGTTGTCACAAATTCTCCAATCCATTTCTTCTCATACATGCCCAAAAAATTGTTGACTGTCTACGTCTAATTTCTCTAATCAATTTACGATCTTCATTTGTTTCTTGAAGGACTTGTTCATTGGTCTTTTCTGGCTGTCCATGGTATTCTTTGCATTTTCCTCAGAAACCACAATCTCTACATCCATCAGATGTTTTTCAGCCTGACTGCTCATTGTCCACGCTTCACATCCATATAAAGTAGTCCAGGTTTCTAATGTATGGCATCTCAACACTTCTTTTCTCGTTTTCATTTGAAATCTTTTTATTGGTCAAGTATGTTTTTCATCTGCCTAAAGGCTACTTTTGCCATGGCGATTCTTGTTATAATCTCTTCAAGGCATCTCCCTATCAAGATGTTATTACTGTTCCGAGATAATTGTACCTGATTCACTTGTTTTGAAGAATATTCCCATTTACTTGTGTAATTACATTGTGGGATTTCGTTCCTTCCTATTGACGACCACTAATCTAGGCTTCTTTACAATTTAATGTCTAAACCCTAGTTGTTCACTGTGATGTCAAACACTCGCATCTACTAAAGTTTGTGCCAGGTCCTATTGTCTGCAATCAAGACTGTATCATCTGCATCTCTACTATCCAACATGATTTTCTTGGCATCTGTAAAGAAGTAGTTTGCCATTGCTTTTCCTTCCTAGCAGTGACCATTACTGGTCAGTGACCGTAGCCATTGTCTCCTCAAAAATAGAGATCCTCTACCTACCGTCGTGAAGGTGGAGACCATAACCTACAACTATCTGTTGGCTGCTCTCCATCTTCATCCACCACCTGCACCATGGCTTCACGTAACCCTGATCGGGGGGCTAAACGGGTACTCCACCTTGCCCAAGGGTGTCCCCGTAGGCTAGCGGAGGGAAGGAGGCGCCTTACTTCTCCTTTGATAGGGATACCCCTACCCCGCTACCCCCCACGTACAATGGTTATCGGATAATATTCAAGGAATCAAGGGTGACAAGAAAAAGAAGTGGCTATTGCACTCAAATTCCATTGGTTTTGGAATATATGAAGGCCAGCCACGTCAGACCCAACGGCATTATCTTAAAGGTCGAGAGGATCGACTTCATTGCACCGGGTTTTATCCCATATGGGTCTGTCTGTTTCCGCAGGACGACCTGCCGAAAACGTCCCACAAAGCATCAACTCCATAGCTCCAGTGACGACCTCCAGGAGTCTCCGAGAAAAATGTACTCGTGAACCGAAAGACGTAGCCCGGAATCTAACCCGCAACCTTCGGGTGAGAGGCAGACAGCTTGACCACTTCGCCACAGAGACTATGCTAAAAAGCGTACCTCACTCAACTAGCTTGAGAACTGCTAAAAAGCGTACCTCCCTCAACTAGCTTGAGAACTGCTAAAAAGCATATGATTATAGTGCTTGACAATAAATGTTATGGTTTAGATACAACATGTGTTCTTCCGTTCTGTGCGTAACTTACACTTGTAAACATAACTTCATTCTAATATATCGGCTTCTCAACATTCCAGTCACCTTACTGGTAATACGAAATCTGTATCGCAGTCACAACGATATGCTTGTGAGTCTCGAAAACGTCGTTATTGCCGTGGCATCTTCATACTTTCCCTGGTCTTTGAGCATTTGGAATGCTCCACTCGCTCCAGTTCCACTGCCCCGATCATCATCATCATCATCAGGTTGAGATAGCAGCCAGCGAGAAGAAATAGTGTTGATTGTCAAGAGAGATATGTGTGAGATGTGATAGGTGCCCACCTCAACCTTTACCTCACCAGTTTACCAGAGATTAAGTTGCTGGGTCGGACTCTGACATTGCTATCTTGGCTAAGATCGATTTCCCTAGGGGCTCAGGAATTGCGGCTTAGTTTTTGGCTTTGCTGTAGATACTCTTGATAATAGAGAAGCTTGGAATGGAAATATTTGGACACGGCGGGCATCTCGTGTTTGTTTGTGTTTGTACTGACGGGATATACAGCTGCCTGAGTTTGTTGATTTAGTGAGACTGGAGTCCACCATTGACATGTTGCTTAAACCACGATGGAGGTTTTAGCGTTGCTTAGGGCTACGCCGACCTCCTGTAAGGAGTACAGTTTGGGATACTAGTCCCATTGAAGACCGAAATCTATAAATAGCTTTGCTTTCTGGCGGATCTGATAATCTCCTCCGCCATTTTTTGTACAATTAGCATGAGAACTCTTCGGCGACTTTCCAAGAGGTGGATGGAGTATGTGTGGGGATATTTCGACTGCAGTGATGTGGATTCTTAAGTCCAGTGTTCAGTATTCAATCCGTCGTTGAATACCTTAGGCAGTAGATCCGATGTCTGGCCTATTTAGACAACGGCAAAAGCTGAAAGGTCACCGCCTGCATGTTCATTGCTTAAAATCTATACGCTGTTGAATATCGTAAACACTTGGGAGAAGCTTGGTCGGCAATTGGTCTAGGATTGAAGCTCCGACAGGCGGACAGTTGAGTATTGTTTTGCTGATCCGGCAGCTTCTGCAGCTTGTCTTGTTCCATGCGAATTGATGTTATCTTTCATCTGAAGTACAACTAGGTAGGCCGAGAGAGAGAGAGAGAGAGAGAGAGAGAGAGAGAGAGAGAGACAGAGAGAGAGAGAGAGAGAGAGAGAGAGAGAAAGAGAGAGAGAGAGAGAGAGAGAGAGAGAGAGAGAGAAAGAGAAATCGATCATGCTGCATGGGCAACACATGGTCTCTAAATTAAGCCCAGGCTTTTATGTTATGGAGAGATATAACTCCATTTTACAAACTATCGTATGTCGAGACATCAAGGTGCCAGTCAAGTCAGGGAGAATTTCAATATGAGAACAAACGAGCGAACGAACGAACGAACTAACGTACGAAAGAGCGAACGAATGAACTTTATTTTCAATGAGTTCAGAAATGACATTCAGCTCTACTGATCTCTCTGATCTAATACATTGTTTAATTCATGCATGATATATGAAGCTAGTCTTAGACAACAACAACAACAACAACAACAACAACAACAACAACAACAACAACAACAACAACAACAACAGCAGCAGCAGCAGCAGCAGCAGCAACAAACAATATGCACTATAAACGCATGAAAACTGTGCAATAATCAGCCATACATGACTCATTAAAACTAATTTTTGACATGGCAATTATAATTAAAATAAAAACGGTAAACTGAATAGAGAAATTAGACATAGACAGTCACAATTTTTGGACACGCTATGAGAAGACATAAAGTGGAGAACTCGGTGACAATTATAAAGATTGAGGGGGAAAAAAACAAGGGGAAGGCAGAGTAATAAATACTTGGATGGCTTCGCCTTATGGTATGGTCGAGACAAGAACACATAGTTGATCCACGACTCTGGTGATCGTGTGAGATAGCGAGACATGACCGCCCAGGCTTATCGGCATGGCACATGATGATGATGATTATAATTAGCTCAGGTAAGGTAACGTAACACTGTTAGGAGAAAACAGCCAGCGAAGAATATGTGCTATGACAATTAGCGTGCGCATTCAACGTTAGCCATATCGCACGTACAATGACAGTAAGCGTGTGCATTCATGATTAGCCATTTCGCATGTACAATGACAATAAGCGTGTGCAATCATCATGATTAGCCATATCACATGTATTATGACAATAAGCGTATGCATTCATGATTAGCCATGCGAGGACTATGAGCAGATAAGCTGAGAAAACATCTAATGGTGAAGACGTGGTTCCTTGAGAAAATGCGAAGGATACCTTGCACAGACAGAATAGCTAATGAGCAAGTCCCGCAAGAAAGAAATGAAAATCGTAAACTGATTAAAGAAATTAGACGGTAGAGAATCAATAAATTTTGGGCCTGTAATAAAAAGAAATAAACTAGAGAACTTTGTTACAACTAGCAAGATTGAAATGAAAATGGGGGAAGGCAGAGAAATAAGTACCTGGGTGGCTTGGCCACGTGGTCTGGTCGACTCAAGATACGGAGTGATCCACGACTCTGGTGATCGAGTGAGATGGCGACACATGACCGCCCACGATGATCTGCATAGCACATTATGATGATGATAGCACTGAATCTGTTTGTACATCTGTCAGTTAAATTTGTTTCCTACCCTAGAAATGTATTCAGCCCTGAAATATGACACGACACAAGCTGTTAACTCCTGGTTCAGCTCTGTCAGCGTTTTCCAAGTGCATCAACTGTCAGTGTTACCTGGTTAGATCAGGCAGGTGTTCGAATGGCAGCCAGCCAGGAGAGGCCAATGGTCAAAGGAAATAACCCAGGAACTACGATGTTGGGGAAAAACACGTTTTAATTAGATTTTAATACTGATAATTAACCTTCGCTGTGGTCTAGGGGTAGTAAACGCATTTCACAATCCACCGATTTACCGAATCAAGGTTTAGATATCAGCCGCAGGCAATATTGTTGAAAAAGCCATGTACACATGCATCTTAGCGCCGCAGACAGCGGATCACATACTCCAAGACTGCCCCGAAAACGATATATCTAAGCAAACCTTTTGACCTAAAGAAACACCAGTGAAAAATAAACTGTATGTACCATTGACTAAACAACTAAAATAGACAGTGAAGTTTATAAAAGAGATAAAATTGCAGATGTAGACAATCAATTGCAAGCGAATGCTCCTCACTGCCCCAAGTGAAAAGTTGAACACACAGGAGTCTCGACAAACAAACAGTTCGTACAGATGTACAATGCATAATGCCTCTTTCAGAATGCCAACACAAAACTTAGCCACGAAAAATGCAGTTCATCGTCGATGGAAATGGCAGTCTCTAGAAAACCAGCTGCCACACATTACTGCATAAGGCAAACCCAGTTAGTTCAGGAACCGGCGCTCGCCATTTTGTCGAACACACAGTTCACGACACACACAACTGCGGACAGATGTAAAGGCGCTTCACGTGAAATCCACAGCTCACAGTGTCGCTCCATGCACTAAACTCAGTAGCAGGACGACGGAACCATAAACGTTTTTTATTGCCTTCAAGTGACGCCTGCAAATAACTGTTATATTATCAAAGTATCAAAGTAACAAATTAGACTAACAAATTGGACTATCAACAAAGGTCAGCATGATCGAGAGGTTTAAGAGGCTCGCGCTTAAACTGCCTGTGTGCTTAAAGTTGTTGTATGGGTTCATTTCACACAACGGTATGTTGGACATAAGTGTTGACTTCTCGTCGTTTAGAAATTAATGGCAAAGTACTATACATTAAATTACCCAGAACATCAATCTTGGGTTGATTGCAACGTGTTGCAAAGGACATGTGGCAGTTTCTAGGACCATCATTACTGTACTCTGGATAATTCCATTGGTGCTCATACCTCCTGAGAATGTCTATGATTATGTGCCGGCTGATTGCGCCAGTTCATTGTTGATTAACGAGTCCCCAGTTAATATAACAAATGCTCCAGGACTCCAAACCCCCTGTATGACACCAATGTCTGTCATTCTAACACAGGCCGATGGGTCACCTATCCAGCAGCTGTCTGCTTCGTCTACTGACTGACCCTCGACAGCATCCGCACAACCAGTCTATGCACCCGTCGTCTCATTTCCTATGACACCAATGTTTTCTAGCACAAAAACGACAGTTATAATCGCGGATTTCTCCTAATCGATGACTTCTCCTAATCACGAATTTATCCTAATCACGATTTTATCATAATCGCGGATTTATCCTAATCGTGTAATTCTCCAAATCACAGATATCTCCTACTCACTGATGTCTCCTAATCGCGGATTGCTTATTGATGCAAACCACAGCCCACGTATCATCTTCTGTTTTATTGGTAAATGTTAATATAATGAATGAAATCATGTAGGCCATAGATCATCTGCAAAGATGGCTTCTCATCGTTCATCATCTTCATAAAGTAATACATGGTACATTGAACAGTGTTGTTTCTGATTTAATAATCTATAAATGTCAGCGGTCGGACTCAAAGATTTTCAATTATGTAATCATCAAGGGGGAGACCTAGATTTATAAACCAATCAGCATTCAGTGCGTGATGTGCTTAGTACCATGCTGGTTGCCTTTGCTTTCCGAGACATTCCTGGTGCTAACGCCAAGCTGGGTTGACCTGGGTGTATGGTTCATTTTTGTAAAATTCGTATTCATCCATGACAAGTGAGTTGCCAGGCGTATTCATCCATGACCAGTGTGTTTCCAGGCGTATTCATCCATGACCAGTGGGTTGCCAGGCGTATTCATCCATGACCAGTGGGTTGCCAGGCGTATTCATCCATGATCAGTGGGTTGCCAGGCGTATTCATCTATGACCAGTGGGTTGCTAGGCGTATTCATCCATGATCAGTGGGTTGCCAGGCGTATTCATCCATGGCCAGTGTGTTGCCAGGCGTATTCATCCATGACCAGTGGGTTGCCAGGCGTATTCATCCATGACCAGTGGGTTGCCAGGCGTATTCATCCATGACCAGTGGGTTGCCAGGCTATTCATCCATTACCAATGGGTTGCCAGGCGGCGTATTCATCCATGACCAGTGGGTTGCCAGGCGTATTACTACGGTATATGTGGGTGGAGAGAGAGAGAGAGAGAAAGAGAGAGAGAAAGAGAGAGAGGCAGAGGTGAGAGAGAAAGAAAGGGAGAGAGAGAGAAAGAGAGAGAGACAGGGGTGAGTGAGAGAGAGACAGATTTGAGAGAGAGAGAAAGAGAGAGAGAGAGAGAGAGAGAGAAGAGAGAGAGAGAGAGAGAGAGAGAGAGAGAGAGAGAGAGAGAGATGAACCAGCCACAGACGTGTAAGAAACCATCAAGGCAACTACTTTACGGATGTAGTTGAGAACATAAACTAGATGCATATATTCAGGTATTCGCAGTTCCGATAGGAGGTGTCTGTTGTATGGTGTACATGCTTTAGATAGTTCTTATCTTGATATTTGCATTTGATTTACTGAACACGTTGTATAGCGAAGCAGGAATAGTTTCAACTTACGAGAGGGCTTCAGTTGAAAACATAAATGGTGTGTGTGTGTGTGTGTGTGTGTGTGTGTGTGTGTGTGTGTGTGATGTGTGTGTGTGTGTGTGTGATGTGTGTGATGTGTGTGTGTGCGTGTGTGTGTGTGATGTGTGTGTGTGATGTGTGTGTGATATATGTGTGTGTGTGTGATATGTGTGTGTGATGTGTGTGTGTGTGTGTGATATGTGTGTGTGATGTGTGTGTGTGTGTAATGTGTGTGTGTGATATGTGTGTGATGTGTGTGATATGTGTGTGTGTGATGTGTGTGTGTGTGATGTGTGTGTGATGTGTGATGTGTGTGTGAGTGTGTGTGATGTGTGTGTGTGTGTGATGTGTGATGTGTGTGTGATGTGTGTGTGATGTGTGTGTGTGTGATGTGTGATGTGTGTGTGATGTGTGTGTGTTTGATGTGTGATGTGTGTGTGTGATGTGTGTGTGTGTGTGATATGTGTGTGATGTCTGTGATATTTGTGTGTATGTGATGTGTGTGTGTGATGTGTGTGTGTGTGTGTGTGTGTGTGTGTGTGTGTGTGTGATATGGTGGCTTGATCGCAACGTACTGCGAAAGTACATACATTTATATTTTACATGGTGTTGTGTTGCGAGGACTTGAGGGGACACCTAAAAGGATATATTTGATTTGATGTACACTTGAAAGGATTTGCTACACCCTGAACTAAACCATGAAATAAAAGTTCACAAGCCAAATACCACCCGGCCGCTCCTACAGCGTTCATGCTTTCAGATTCTGATACATATATTAATAATATACCAATAATGTATGGAGAAATTTTGTTGCAGATAAGTACACGACGTGTGGTATTAGGAACAGCTTTACCATTTTACCTAGTCGTCCGTGAGTGGGAAGTAAGCGCTAATTATAGAAGCAACGAAATGTACTTGATTACATTATGTGATTTATTAATACGCGCGCAATAAAAACAGTTTTTGCATGGCGCATTTACAGAATCGCGCGGTATCAGAATCTTCCATCATGTTTCATGAATTTTAGGAGGAAGGGAAGGTGGCTCGATTTACTTAAGAATTTATGAGAGAGGGGAGATACATTTCCAGAAAAGCAGATATCCCTATAAATCAGTGTTATCACAGCTGAGCGGTCGTGTTTACTCGTTAGATAGGTGGTCCAGGCGGGGCGACAATGACTTCGTTCTTCTCTGGCCGTCAGTGCAGGCTGGGGAACGGGCTGGCTAGGGAGATATGACAGGAAGAAGGTAGGGCCAGACTAGTCATACACTGCAGTATGGCAAGTCAAATGTTGATGAGTCAGCAGAGGTGGTGACGTGTTTGTGGCTGCTGTTGGCGGTTGATATATGGTGGTTGATATATATTGATTGATATATGGTGGTTTATATATAGAGGTTGATATTTGGTGGTTGATATGGTGGTTGATATATGGTGGTTTATATATAGAGGTTGATATTTGGTGGTTTGGGAGGAGGAATATCAGCAGCAGATTTGATCCAGAAAACCAAAGACCGAGATCTGTGGAGAGCCATGAACGCCTATGCCAGCTGGCAGGGCACTTGATGATGATGATTTGGTGGTTTATATGGTGATTGATATATGGTGGTTTATATACGATGGCTTATATATGGAGGTTGATATTTCGTTGTTTATAAATGGTGGTTGATATATGGTGATGGTTATATATGTTTGATATAGTGTGGTTGATGTATTGTGGGTGACATGTGGCATTTTAATATGGCTTGTAGTTTGAGTCGAGAGATAAATATTCCCAAATAGTGGTTGCCGACTACTAATGGAAAACCAGAAATGGCTCGTCAGACTCCTTAGTGAAATGGATCAGACAAATCTGGAAGGGTTACACTAAAAGATCAAGTAAGGTTGTCTAATAGGAGGTCAAGAGAGCACCGGAAAGTCACTGCCGTCAAAGAGGTGGATGCTCACTCTAGTACTAGCTGAAGACCAGTATTATTCCTGCCACACATCTCCCTTGATAATAATTCATAAAGCCCCTAAAAAAATGTTTTAGCAATATCACACTAATATGTAACACAATTGTCGAATGTAAAAAATGTAGTGGTAGTTATTTGTTCTTCTTTACTATTTTAGTGTCGTCCCTGGAGTGAGGGGAATCAACACCCACATTTATTTTTATTCAACATCACTATCCCGGAGATATCCAGCAGACTCCGTCCACAACACTCCCTCAATCTGAAGACACCTTCTTCTCACTCTTACTCACCCCTGGGGCATGCCAGTAGTAGAGGCTGGCCCCCAGACCCGTGGGATTTTTCGTGGGAACGGGTTTTTTTGGCACTGCCTGGTGGGGTGTAAAAAGTAATTAAGGTAAATGTTTAGTTGGTTCTGGAAAGCGAAGGGGGGAAAATTATTTTGGTTACGTCTATTAGTATTTTGTAGTGATAGACAAGGGTGTGATGGGTCATTCTACTCATGGGTATATGGTGGTGTCGTAGACATAATGTGTATGTGTGGTGATAAACAAGGGTGTGATGGGGCATTCTACTCATGGGTATATGGTGGTCGCGTAGACATAATGTGTCTGTGTAGTGATAAACAAGGGTGTGATGGGTCGTTCTACTCATGGGTATATGGTGGTGGCGTAGACATAATTTTATGGGTAGTGATGAACAAGGGTGTGATGGGTCGTTCTACTCATGGGTATATGGTGGTGGCGTAGACATAATGTGTATGGGTAGTGATAAACAAGGGTGTGATGGGTCGTTCTACTCATGGGTATATGGTGGGGTCATAGACATAATGTGTATGCGTGGTGATAAACAAGGGTGTGATGGGTCGTTCTACTCATGGGTATATGGGGGTGTCGTAGACATAATGTGTATGTGTAGTGCTGTATAAACAAGGGTGTGATGGGTCATTCTACTCATGGGTATATGGTGGTTACGTATATTAGTATGGGTAGTGATGAACAAAGGGGGTGACGGGTCGTTCTACTCATGGGTATATGGTAGTGGCGTAGACATAATGTGTATGTGTAGTGCTGTATAATCAAGGGTGTGATGGGTCGTTCTACTCATGGGTATATGGTGGTGGGGGTAGACATAATGTGTATGTGTAGTGATAAACAAGGGGGGGTGATGGGTCGTTCTATTCATGGGTATATGGTGGTTACGTATAGGAATGTGTATGGGTAGTGATGAACAAGGGTGTGATGGGTCGTTCTACTCATGGGGATATGGTGGTGTCGTAGACATAATGTGTATTTTGTAGTGATAGACAAGGGTGTGATGGGTCGTTCTACTCAGGGGTATATGGTGGTGGCGTAAGTACTATGAATGTGTATGCATGTAGTGATAAACAAGGGTGTGATGGGTCGTGGTTATACTCGAAGTAAGAGATGGTTACTATCATCTGAACAGTGTGATAGTAGTGAAGGTAAAGGGTGGTATATTCACCGATTACAAAGGAAAGCTTATAAAGTTATAATGGGTATGGTGGTAAGGGGTATTAGTGATCAAGTAGGAGTGATATAGGGGTGGTCATAAATGTAATAAGAGGTGTTCGCAGTTACACACTGGTCAACCAGTGGTCAAGCATGGTCAAGTAAGGGTCAAGTAGTCAAGTAAGGAAATTTTAGGGAAAAGTGATTGTAATGATATGGTGGTGATTAAGAGTGGTAAATTAGTGGTCAATCAGTGGTCAAGCAGTGGTCAAGTGGTCAAGTAAGGAAAATTTTAGGGGAAATTGGTCGTAGTGACATGGTAATGTTTAAATTAGTGGTAAATTAGTGGTCAAGTAGTTGGTCAAGCAGTGGTCAAGCAGTGGTATGCAAGTGAGGAAAAATTTTAGGAAACATTTTAGGGAAAATGATTGTAATGAGATGGTGATGATTAAAGAGTGGTAAATTTAGTGGTCAATGGCAAGTGGTCAAGCAGTGGTCAAGTGAGGATAAATTTTATGGAGGAAAATTGGTCGTAGTGACACTGGTGTACATGCTTAAATTAGTGGTGCTCAATTAGTGATCAAGTAGTGGTCAAGCTAGTGGTCAAGCAGTGGTCAAAGCGGTGGTTTAAGTGAGGATAAATTTTAGTGAAATTTTAGGAAAAGTGATTGTAATCGAGATGGTGATGATTAAAGGGTGGTAAATTAGTGGTCAAGTAGTTGTCAAGCAGTGGTAAGTGGTCAAGTGAATCAATTTTACCGGAAAGTAGTTTGTAGCGACATGGTGATGCTTAAAGGGTGGTAAATTAGTGGTCAAGTAGTGGTCAAGCAGTGGTCAAGTAGTGGTCAAGTGGTGCGAAGTGACCACTTAATTGTAGAGGACGATGTGCCTAAGATTATGGTAGTGATTAAAGTGATCGATGACGTGGTCAAGCAGTGGTCAAGCAGTGGTCAAGTAGTCGAGTGACCACTTAAATTGTAGGGGAAAGTATGTATAGTGCAATGGTGGTGGGTAAAGTGAGGAGAATCAATAGTAGTGATAATACTACTACGAATATTAGCGACAAGCACAAAGACAAACCAAGTACAATACTTGATACACACAAATACAAGACAACGAAACACACACACACGTACACACATACAGATACGAAGTACAGAGACAGAACCATACCATTACTACTGTCACAACAACAGCTATACACAAGTACACACCCATAATCAAAGACACAAAGAGGGTCACACACACACATACAAACACAAAGGCAACCATACACAGACAACCCCATACCATTACTACTGTCATCACAACTATACACACACGTGTACACACATACAAAGCACAAAGTCAACCACACACACCCATAAACATCCACTCAAGTACAGACACACGGAAAACAAGAAGCAAACAAGGACAGACACACTCACCCATATCAATACACAAATACACACCTACAACACAAAGACAACACACACAGACACATTTGTACATACAGACATACACATAAAGACAGACAATCACAAAGACAAACCATACCATTACTACTGTCACAAACAACAGATAACACATTGTCAGACACACTCACCCATACACAAGAACACTCAAAGACAAATACAAAGACAGCCAAGTACAAAGACCCCCCCATCGCCTAGGATTACTACTGTCATCACAACTATACACAAGTACACACCCATAAACAAATACACAAGAACCCTCAAAGACAAACACATCTCCTAGCATTACTACTGTCATCACAACACACACCACACACACACACACACACAGACATACACACACAGACATACACACATGAACACAAATAGAACCAGACATCAACTACACACATACACACTTGATACACTTGTACGTACACACCTACAAGCGTACAGACACAAAGACATACTCATCGCCTAGGATTACTACTGTCATCACAACTATATTCAAGTACACACCCATAAACAAATACACAAGAACACTCAAAGACAAACACAAAGACAACCATACACAGACAACCCATACCATTACTACTGTCACTATCAATAGATATACACACGTGCAGACACACTCACCCATACACAAGAACACTCAAAGACAAATACAAAGACACAGACACACTTGTACGTACAGATTCAGAAGTACAGACAATCCATACTATTACTACTGTCATCACAACTATACACACATACAGACACGAGTACACACTCACCCATACTCAAAGACACACACCCATACCATTACTACTGGTACCACAACCATACACACATACAGACACCTATATACAAATACATAAACAAAACGTGTCCCTACAAGAATATCACATACCCCCTTTTGGTAAAGAACGCGGATGTCCGAGACTACGTCATCACCGCCATGTGCAAAAGTCATTAAGTGGTAGCATGAGTCATCGGTTTGTGGGAAGCAGGCGGGCGGCGTGAGAATAGCTTGTCTACAAAACTGCCACGTCAGCTAGGTCGTGTGCAGAACCAGTGTATAAAATAGAAGGCGTCTCTTGTGAGCTCAGTACCAGTTCACGGGCTGACTTGGGTATCTACAGAGGTGCTTCAGGGTGGTGTGAGCAGTGTTTGTGTCGTCGGCAGATATTGTTCACGTACTGACTTGGCTAGCTACATCGGTGAAACAGGTTGGTGTGAGCATTGTTCGTGTAGTAACCACCTATTTTTCACGTAGTGACTTGGCTAGCTACAGCAGTGAAACTTGGTGTGAGCCTTATTCGTGTCGTTGGCCTCTGATAAAACAGTGAAACATTGTATACACCAGAACATTTTTTCGTGGTTGTAAGAAAGAAGAAAAAAACCAGTTTATCAATATGACCACCAGATCTACTGTCACGTGTTCAGTGTGCGACAAAGCCTATTGTGATAAGTATACCCTTAATCGTCACATTCGGACCATTCACGAGGGGAAAGACCAATATATCCCTGTCAGTTATGTGATAAGGTGTATAATACGAACGATGGCCTACAAAAACACAAACGAATACGTCATCAGCCACGTATGAATACACCAAACACTGCAATACCAGAGACGACAGCACCACCTGTCTATTTACATCATCATCGTAGTCTAACGCAAGTACCAGACTGCCACCACTGTATCTTCAATGATAACCTTACCCGCCATAATGGGAACATTCACAATGATTATCCCTGTCAGATACGTACCAATCTATACAATTCGAACCTACAACGGTACTTACATCACCAGACATCACGAGAAAGAACGACACCCTTAGACACCATGGCAACAAGTCCACTCATAGTAGCAGAGGATATCCAACCAAATGATAGAGACAGCTTGGCAGCCCTTAAGGCGTACTGCAAGGACCTATCGCTTATGCTACCCAATCAAGTGGTAGTACTAGAAAAAAGTGTCGACCACCGCTATCGGGTGGTTTTGGTATGATAAAAGAAGTATTCAGATATCTTGTATGATATCTCATACATGTCTTTATTCTGGATCCGAAACAAATAAGGTATGTGTGATGACTTCTATAACATCAACAGTGTTTTTGATAGTCAACCAGCAGCGCCCAGAAGAATGAAGATCACTAATTCAGAACTTTTTGGTGTTTCACTAACCATCTATGTCATTGATTTTTTCTTATATCTCTAAACTGTTTTTCACTACTCATGTATGTCATTGATTTTTTCTTATATCACTAAAGTGTTTTGATGAATATGTTGTGAACACACATATTTTGGTGATAAAAATATTGAAACCAAGTTTTTTGTTGATTTTCTTTATTGGTTTTGTTTTCATGACGTTGTCTTGTCGGCTCAGAGCTTACATTACCAGATATGAACAAACTCGGGGGAAAAGTTATGGCAAATACAGAACAGTCAAATGTATAAAACCTAGGAAAAAATAACCAAAGGCGAAAAGACCTAAAGAGAGAAATGTCTCGACCAAGCTTATAAATATTACAACTAAAAGGTTGATCAAAATTCAAACATTATAAAAATAACCACATATGAAAAACATCGTCCAAAGACAGAAATATTTCAACTAAACTTATAAATAAGTCACCAAAAGGGGAAAAGATCAAGTACAGAAATAGCTATGGAAAAAGTAAGTCCACAAAACTAAGAAAGAAATGTAACTTCTGTAGTCAAATGTGTCTTATCTGAAAAGACGCTGTCAATGTCACCCCTTTCGTTGTTTTACTTTACCAAAGACCTTCACCGTATCTGGTACAGAAACCCTTATACAGCACTCATCTCTCCACAGTCTTGGTTGCTTTCTAATACAAAGTGGTTACATCACCAAGAACTTCAAACCTCCACTGTACACGTGCTCCATTGAAACACCCATGACAGTTAACAACATGTATGGCCATGTAATCTGAGTCCATCGGAGATAGTTCATCCGAGTATTCCAAAAGATCCATTTCCCATGGCTGACATCTTCAACTTGCTATAACACAACTTATTCTAATATACACTTTACATGAAATTTCCCAAATTTGGGCTCTAATAAAGAATACGTAATGAGATACACAAAGACAACAAGAACATATCATACAAAACAATTCACAAATTAAAACTTAAACCATATCATATGAACCACCCAACAAGTACTACTAGAACACAAACATATAATAAGGAAACACATGACACACAGAGCTTACAGACAAATCACTTGGACTCAAACATATTTTGCTTCTTGTACTGTAGAATTCTACCAACACTTCTTTCCTATCACCAAAACTAAACATCTACCACACAACCACTAGACATTTGTCCAACATAATACTCATACCCTCGCCAACGACATTAAGGAAATGCATACTTATACATTGTCAGACATTAGATTTAAAGCCCCTACTACTAACATATCACCGGTGTCGAGTTCCCGTTTCACAAAAACACCCTCTTGTCAGTGTTAGTGAAAACCATTACACCAGTCCATAATTGTGACTCGTAGAATCTACACTCACACTGTCGTATCTGTAGTATGGGTCTGCGATCAGAGATTCTTCTATAGAATCAAATTGATTAAAAAACGGTTTAACCTACTTGTTTAAAACTTTTTCACCTTCCATTCATCAGGTACAATGACAGCTTTAATTGATAGACGGACATCGTGGTCAGAAGATGAAGATTGTTGTGAAGATGACAGTGTTTTGAAGGAGGATGATTCTGTCTTCTTCACACCAGCTTTATCATTAGACATTTTGTTCTGCCAGAAACCTACTCGTGGCACCCAGCTAGCTTTAGATGTACCAGAGACAACCTTTGCTTGGGGTGATGATTCGTCTTCAGATGAAGATATTGACCTTTTGGCTAGTAGTCATGCCCCAGAGTCTCTCAAGAAAATTAATGTGACGTGGAACGAAAAATATCCTACTGATGGTGTCCGAAGGTGTTCCTCTTCACGAATAAGGTGTGTATGGGTAGTAATGATCATAGTTCACATGTGTATTTTTGTAAACATGACCAATACCGGAAGACCTATGTGCTTATAACATGTTTTCTATGTACATCTCTCTATACCACAAACCATCAGAGACTATAACCTTTACCTTTCCTCAGACGTGACCAATAGAATGTCGACAGTCTGATTTTTAGTGCCGTTTTACCACTTCTCCTTGTGAATTTTTTACTGTTTTTTCTTTACTGAAGTAGTAGGTATTGCAGTCTTGTAAGTTTCAATGTGTTTTATTTACCTCCACAGGTTAGTTTTGCAGCCAGAAGCCTCACTTCTTGACAGTCCATACTGTTGGCAACGAAGAACTGCAATGGTAACTGGCATCATGTAATCAGAGAACGTGAGAAATTTTGAAAGCCGTATACTAGAGCTTGGAAATAAATCTTGAACCCAGTCTTGAGGGACAACCACAGAAGAAAAGTCATCGAACAAAGGACAGCAGTGAAGAAGGCAGATATAGTCTAATTAACATGTATATCTCTCTGCCCTATTAAAAGAGTTATAACCTGAAATAAAACTAGTATGCATTTCCTTAATGTCGTTGGCGAGGGTATGAGTATTATGTTGGACAAATGTCTAGTGGTTGTGTGGTAGATGTTTAGTTTTGGTGATAGGAAAGAAGTGTTGGTAGAATTCTACAGTACAAGAAGCAAAATATGTTTGAGTCCAAGTGATTTGTCTGTAAGCTCTGTGTGTCATGTGTTTCCTTATTATATGTTTGTGTTCTAGTAGTACTTGTTGGGTGGTTCATCTGATATGGTTTAAGTTTTAATTTGTGAATTGTTTTGTATGATATGTTCTTGTTGTCTTTGTGTATCTCATTGCGTATTCTTTATTAGAGCCCAAATTTGGGAAATTTCATGTAAAGTGTATATTAGAATAAGTTGTGTTATAGCAAGTTGAAGATGTCAGCCATGGGAAATGGATCTTTTGGAATACTCGGATGAACTATCTCCGATGGACTCAGATTACATGGCCATACATGTTGTTAACTGTCATGGGTGTTTCAATGGAGCACGTGTACAGTGGAGGTTTGAAGTTCTTGGTGATGTAACCACTTTGTATTAGAAAGCAACCAAGACTGTGGAGAGATGAGTGCTGTATAAGGGTTTCTGTACCAGATACGGTGAAGGTCTTTGGTAAAGTAAAACAACGAAAGGGGTGACATTGACAGCGTCTTTTCAGATAAGACACATTTGACTACAGAAGTTACATTTCTTTCTTAGTTTTGTGGACTTACTTTTTCCATAGCTATTTCTGTACTTGACCTTTTCCCCTTTTGGTGACTTATTTATAAGTTTAGTTGAAATATTTCTGTCTTTGGACGATGTTTTTCATATGTGGTTATTTTTATAATGTTTGAATTTTGATCAACCTTTTAGTTGTAATATTTATAAGCTTGGTCGAGACATTTCTCTCTTTAGGTCTTTTCGCCTTTGGTTATTTTTTCCTAGGTTTTATACATTTGACTGTTCTGTATTTGCCATAACTTTTCCCCCGAGTTTGTTCATATCTGGTAATGTAAGCTCTGAGCCGACAAGACAACGTCATGAAAACAAAACCAATAAAGAAAATCAACAAAAAACTTGGTTTCAATATTTTTATCACCAAAATATGTGTGTTCACAACATATTCATCAAAACACTTTAGTGATATAAGAAAAAATCAATGACATACATGAGTAGTGAAAAACAGTTTAGAGATATAAGAAAAAATCAATGACATAGATGATTAGTGAAACACCAAAAAGTTCTGAATTAGTGATCTTCATTCTTCTGGGCTCTGCTGGTTGACTATCAAAAACACTGTTGATGTTATAGAAGTCATCACACATACCTTATTTGTTTCGGATCCAGAATAAAGACATGTATGAGATATCATACAAGATATCTGAATACTTCTTTTTATCATACCAAAACCACCCGATAGCGGTGGTCGACACTTTTTTCTAGTACTACCACTTGGTTGGGTAGCATAAGCGATAGGTCCTTGCAGAACGCCTTAAGGGCTGCCAAGCTGTCTCTATCATTTGGTTGGATATCCTCTGCTACTATGAGTGGACTTGTTGCCATGGTGTCTAAGGGTGTCGTTCTTTCTCGTGATGTCTGGTGATGTAAGTACCGTTGTAGGTTCGAATTGTATAGATTGGTACGTATCTGACAGGGATAATCATTGTGAATGTTCCCATTATGGCGGGTAAGGTTATCATTGAAGATACAGTGGTGGCAGTCTGGTACTTGCGTTAGACTACGATGATGATGTAAATAGACAGGTGGTGCTGTCGTCTCTGGTATTGCAGTGTTTGGTGTATTCATACGTGGCTGATGACGTATTCGTTTGTGTTTTTGTAGGCCATCGTTCGTATTATACACCTTATCACATAACTGACAGGGATATATTTGGTCTTTCCCCTCGTGAATGGTCCGAATGTGACGATTAAGGGTATACTTATCACAATAGGCTTTGTCGCACACTGAACACGTGACAGTAGATCTGGTGGTCATATTGATAAACTGGTTTTTTTCTTCTTTCTTACAACCACGAAAAAATGTTCTGGTGTATACAATGTTTCACTGTTTTATCAGAGGCCAACGACACGAATAAGGCTCACACCAAGTTTCACTGCTGTAGCTAGCCAAGTCACTACGTGAAAAATAGGTGGTTACTACACGAACAATGCTCACACCAACCTGTTTCACCGATGTAGCTAGCCAAGTCAGTACGTGAACAATATCTGCCGACGACACAAACACTGCTCACACCACCCTGAAGCACCTCTGTAGATACCCAAGTCAGCCCGTGAACTGGTACTGAGCTCACAAGAGACGCCTTCTATTTTATACACTGGTTCTGCACACGACCTAGCTGACGTGGCAGTTTTGTAGACAAGCTATTCTCACGCCGCCCGCCTGCTTCCCACAAACCGATGACTCATGCTACCACTTAATGACTTTTGCACATGGCGGTGATGACGTAGTCTCGGACATCCGCGTTCTTTACCAAAAGGGGGTATGTGATATTCTTGTAGGGACACGTTTTGTTTATGTATTTGTATATAGGTGTCTGTATGTGTGTATGGTTGTGGTACCAGTAGTAATGGTATGGGTGTGTGTCTTTGAGTATGGGTGAGTGTGTACTCGTGTCTGTATGTGTGTATAGTTTGTGATGACAGTAGTAATAGTATGGATTGTCTGTACTTCTGAATCTGTACGTACAAGTGTGTCTGTGTCTTTGTATTTGTCTTTGAGTGTTCTTGTGTATGGGTGAGTGTGTCTGCACGTGTGTATATCTATTGATAGTGGACAGTAGTAATGGTATGGGTTGTCTGTGTATGGTTGTCTTTGTGTTTGTCTTTGAGTGTTCTTGTGTATTTGTTTATGGGTGTGTACTTGAATATAGTTGTGATGACAGTAGTAATCCTAGGCGATGAGTATGTCTTTGTGTCTGTACGCTTGTAGGTGTGTACGTACAAGTGTATCAAGTGTGTATGTGTGTAGTTGATGTCTGGTTCTATTTGTGTTCATGTGTGTATGTCTGTCTGTGTGTGTGTGTGTGTGTGTGTGTGTGTGTGTGTGTGTGTGTGTGTGGTTGTTGTGATGACAGTAGTAATGCTAGGAGATGTGTTTGTCTTTGAGGGTTCTTGTGTATTTGCTTATGGGTGTGTACTTGTGTATAGTTGTGATGACAGTAGTAATCCTAGGCGATGGGTGTGTCTTTGTACTTGGCTGTCTTTGTATTTGTCTTTGAGTGTTCTTGTGTATGGGTGAGTGTGTCTGCACATGTGTATAGTTGTTGTGACAGTAGTAATGGTATGGTTTGTCTTTGTGGTTGTCTGTCTTTATGTGTATATCTGTATGTACAAATGTGTCTGTGTGTGGTTGTCTTTGTGTTTGTAGGTGTGTATTTGTTAATTGATTATGGGTGAGTGTGTCTGTCCTTGTTTGCTTCTTTGTTTTCCTGTGTCTGTACTGAGTGGATTGTTTTATGGTGTGTGTGGTTGACTTTGTGCTTGTATGTGTGTACACGTGTGTGTATAGTTGTGATGGACAGTAGTAATGGTATGGGTTGTCTGTGTATGGTTGCCTTTGTGTTTGTATGGTGTGTGTGTGACCCTCTTTGTGTCTTGATTATGGGTGTGTACTTGTGTATAGCTGTTGTTGTGACAGTAGTAATGGTATGGTTTGTCTGTACTTCTGTATCTGTATGTGTGTACGTGTGTGTGTGTTTCGTTGTCTTTTGTATTTGTGTGTATCAAGTATGTACTTGGTTGTCTTTGTGCTTGTCGCTAATATTCGGTAGTAGTATTATCACTACTATTGAGTCTTCCTCACTTTACCCACCACCATTGCACTATACGTACTTTCCCCTACAATTTAAGTGGTCACTCGACTACTTGACCACTGCTTGACCACTGCTTGACCACGTCATCGATCACTTTAATCACTACCATAATCCTAAGGCACATCGTCCTCTACAATTTAAGTGGTCACTCGACCACTTGACCACTACTTGACCACTGCTTGACCACTACTTGACCACTAATTTACCACCCTTTAAGCATCACCATGTCGCTACAATCACTTTTCCCTAAAATTTTCCTTACTTGACCACTGGTTGACCACTGCTTGACCACTAATTTAACACCCTTTAATCATCACCATCTCATTACAACCACTTTTCCCTAAAATTTTCCTCACTTACACACCGCTTGGCCACTGCTTGACCACTACTTGACCACTACTTGATCACTAATTTACCACCCTTTAATCATCACCATGTCGCTGCGACCAATTTTCCCTAAAATTTTCCTTACTTGACCACTGCTTGACCACTACTTGACCACTAATTTACCACTCTTTAATCATCACCATCTCATTACAACCACTTTTCCCTAAAATTTCCCTAAAATTTTCCTCACTTACACACCGCTTGACCACTGCTTGACCACTACTTGACCACTGATTGACCACTAATTTACCACTCTTTAATCATCACCATCTCATTACAATCACTTGTCCCTAAAATTTCCCTTACTTGACCACTTGACCACTGCTTGACCACTGATTGACCACTAATTTACCACTCTTTAATCACCACCACATCATTACAATCACTTTTCCCTAAAATTTCCTCACTTGACTACTTGACCCTTACTTGACCACTTGACCACTGGTTGACCAGTGTGTAACTGAGAACACCTCTTATTACATTTATGACCACCCCTATATCACTCCTACTTGATCACTAATACCCCTTACCACCATACCCATTATAACTTTATAAGATTTCCTTTGTAATCGATGAATATACCACCCTTTACCTTCACTACTATCACACTGTTCAGATGATAGTAACCACCATATACCCATGAGTATAACGACCCATCACACCCTTGTTATCACTACACATACACATTAATGTCTACGACACCACCATATACCCATGAGTAGAACGACCCATCACACCCTTGTCTATCACTACACATACACATTATGTTACGCACCACCATATACCATGAATAGAACGACCCATCACACCCTTGTTTATCACTACCCATACTAATGTAACCAAAATACTTTCCCCCTTCGCTTTCCAGAACCAACTAAACATTTACCTTAATTACTTTTTACACCCCACCAGGCAGCGCAAAAAACCCGTTCCCACGAAAAATTCCCACACAACCGAAAAAAATTTCACCGCCCAAAAATATTTCCTTCAGCCTCCAGGCTGGAGCCATTTTACCCATATTTCCTTCATAAACCCTATCAGCATCCAGCCTGGAGGCTAAAAGTGGGGTCTGGGGGCCAGCCTCTACTACTCATCCCCCTCTCATTCTTCCCCAACATAACATACTTTATTAAAGCAAAGAGTATATGTAGGAGAAGAGTGTGTGTGCGTATAATGTGTAGAATGTGTGACGTATACTCTAAGGTGTATATAGACTCAGATCAGTGTTCAAGAGTATAGTCATTCTCATCACTGTGCTGCGAACACACCAGCACCATATATTCCAGACAAACAACCTCACCGAGGTGATGCTTCTCCGGTCACGTGAAGAGTTTCTCCGCTATCTCTCGAGGCATCCAGATGTTTGGACTTCCATGACAAACACTTTATAATGAGAGTCTTCAATCTAATTCACACTATGAATTTCCTATGTTATTAACTGTTTGTTACTCAGAGACTTCAAACACTATTGTTACTGTTACTTGGGAAATCTTAATTGATCTAGTGTCACTTGTTGTAAAGATTCCCCATATTAACACAACAATCTGAATGTTCCAGGTATTTCTATAAATATATGAATGTTCCTGGTATCAGTGTTATATATATGTATATAATGTTCTGACTGTTCAGTGATACAACTATCACTTGCTAAACATAAGTATCATCAGCATGTCCTGCTCAGCAGAAGCCAGGTTCCCGCAGATCAACTGGGGTATAAGCCCAATGTAGAGGTCTCTCAGTAACTTCTGTCTTCAAATCCTGAGCCATAATCTTCTAAACTGTGTTCTAGCTTCACTGTTGAATATCATAGCACACATACGTGGAACCTGTTGAGTAGAGAATACTATGGTGAGAGCAACTCAATCCTGGCCGGAATTAGGTGAGTGTAGGCCAATAGCAGCACTCAGATCTATAACAGAGATCCAATCTCTGTCATACGGCCAAATAGCTCCTCACATTGTCTGAGACATGGCAACACCAGGAAAGAATAAAGGAACGGGTAGAAACCCAGCAGATGCCCTACTGGAAGATCCTACCATTTCACATTCCCTTCATCCCTCCCAACAATCCTCAATCTCTCAAACTATTATCCCACTACATTGTCCTCAACTCCTTGAGTAAAATGATATATCACACAAGCTAGTTAAAGCCACACAATAGGATACTAGTGCCGACGCTCCTATGATACTTTCTAGCACCGCACTTATAGAACATTCTATCACCGCCCCTATAATACATTGTATCACCACATCTATAATACATTATATCACCTCACAGTACTGTACTCGATTCCTAATCATACTCTAAGTTAGATATGATTAATAGAATACCATATGCCTATTTCCAGTTGCAAATTGAGACTATGCAATCCCTGATTGGATCTATGTCTGCCGATAATTATCAACACTTGGACACTATAGTCACTTTCTAAAACACAACTCGGAAACTGCACCGATCCTTCAAACTTCAGAAATCTTGGTCGACTATCTCCACTTGTTTACCGCAACGGGTTTTAAGTCAGGCTTGAGTGACGTCACCAAAAAGTCTAGACGCCAATCAGTCCAGAGTCTGGTTTTGTCCTCCTGTTTTAGACTAACTGGAGTCAATCCGCCATCAAGTTTGCTTTCATTTGGGGAAATCCTTTGTCTCGTACAAGAATAGTTCTGTCTGTCTGTGAACCAGAGAAGTCACCACATCACAGAATCCTCTCCGCCGTCTGTCCAGACACTCCGTCTATCACTTCAAAGGCTGACTCCCGCCTCCCAGACGGATGGCGTTATTATCCGTTTCTCGAACAACAACTTGTTAACACAATGCCGACCGGGTGTAGACATGTTGACGCGACTTATTTTTCTCAGTCTATACAACATCAAAGGGTTGCCTGTTTTTGCAGCCTAATGTCGGGTCTAATGTATGTCATCGATCGAAACTAACAAGTTTATTTTTCGTGACAACAGTTACACAATGTAAATATGATTTTAAAAAATGAATTAACTCCTTCTTGATAAGTTCAACGAATTGTAATAGATGATTAGGATGACAAGAAAGATGGTTAGATCACGAAACAACACAATGAATGAAAATATCTGTCGCTATAGTACTCCTCTGCATTATATAGGATCTAGCCTTGTAGGAAAAAAAGGGGGGGGGGGGTAAACTTTTCTGATAGTTTTTGATTGTTGGTTTTCGATTTGGCAATGGGTGGTTTGGTGTTAGTTTGTTTGTACTCAGCTGTTATGTGTGCAGTTCTTGTTGGTTTTGGAACAATTGGTTCTGAGTAGTCAGTGGCTGATATAAAGTCTTCACTCTTTGCTGCCGTAGAAAGGAGAGATCCTTTCAGCATTCACTGGTTAACTTCAATGTAGGCAAACACGTAGGCAAAACGACTAGGCAAAAAAACGTAGGCAAAACCATCACTTGTTTGAAAGAAAAGATCAACAAACATGTACTCGCCATCATCAGAAATCCAGGTACAGTATTATATCTCATGGCGAGGTTGGCCAGATTCTTATATGCTGCTTGCGGTCGGTTAAGGGTGCAGTAGTCGCACAATAAGTAAATACATCATCTGTCCTCTAACCTTTTCCTATTCTTAAGGTCAGGTCTTTACGTCATTTGTTCCGGGCCGACAAAATGATGTGATTAATATTCACACATATAGGTACTGGTAGATGTAAACATCTCATGTCTAACTGGACCTGCACCATCCTTTCCATGCAATAAGTTTCTCAAATATACATAATATGCAGATTTCTAATCACCCAGATGACTGTGCGGCATCCAGATAATGATGGTATTTATACAAAGTTCTGGTGATACTCATTTATAGTGTCGATGGCTACATATAATTAGTAAAATATTATCTCATTAAGCACTTGTAATACACAAAGAAGATAATAAAGTAATGAATAATACATCTTAATAAACTATTATCTCACTCAGTACGTGTAATAAGCAAAGACGAAAAATGTAACAAATAATCTTCTTCTTCTTCAGCGTCCGAGCCATTGAGGTTCTTTGCTGCAGATACAATCCGTCTCCATTCGTCTCTAACAAATAATACATCTGTCATCAACCGATGTCACAGGCATTCCGGGATAACTTCTCTCGCACCACACAAAAAGACTTGTTAGTCGTACGAGAGGAATTGATTACACATTTTATTGCCACTGGCTCTTTGCATCACATCAATGTACAACAAACAGTCGCTAACAAATCACACAAGAATAATGCACAGAATTGCCTATCACTAGTCGTTTCCTAACCCTACTGCTAATCTATCTACTCGGCTAACGAAATAAGCATCGACGCTAAGCGATGCGTTCACTACGAAGTCTGTGTCCCGTCTGATCATTTCCTCCCGTGCTGTTTACACAGTACGCGGAAGGACTTGGGCGCACTACGGCTTTTGCGTGCGGCATCACCCAGCACGCTAGAGTAGTGGCCTCTCTTGAGTTTCAGTTTAGTTCTCCGTGTCTATCACGTTGGCGTGATTATGCCGTGACCAGAGTGCTTACTCTCTGGTTGACACCTCCGTGTCCCATGAGAGAACTATTTAATAGTTCCCCTTCTTATTTATTCCCTACACCTACCCTGCCCTCATGTAGGGGCACTGGGTTACCTCTATTCTACTTGAGGTAGACCACTCTTTCAGGGTGGTCTTCATTCCTATATAACTGAGTCTTTGACACACACCCTCCCCTCCTGTGTTGCGTTACAAACTTTGACTCATGGTTGTGACGCAAGAGGTTTCTAAAAATTAGTGTATCTAATTTTTGTCAAAGACTACTGATAACTTGGTTCTGGGTACCTCAATAGACTTCTACTGACTATTGTCACAGTGTAGTATCACTTTACTTGGCTACTGGTGATCGCCACAAACTTGTCTGGTTGGCGTGAGCCCTCTTCTCAATCGCAATATTATATTAATTAGAGGTTTGTCTGAACCGGACCATTGTCTTATAAGACCTGCCCTCAAATAGTAAATTAACTCACTACCCATACAAAGTTGACTTTTTTAGGGTCAACACATGAATTGCTTCATGTCCCCCATATAATATTAAACAACCCTTGCACAAGCTGTGTGCGACAGGCTTTACCTATCTCGCTTCCGCGTGTAAAGTTATCTTCCACTGTTAAGTTAGTGTTTCGTTGTCTATTGTGTCCCCTGACCCGGAGTTATATCCCTTTGTTCTAAAAAATGTATGTGCTTTACATGTGTGTTTTCCTGGTTGTTTGCGTGTTTGAATCTACCTAATACTATAATTTAACTTCTAACATGTGTGTCTGTCTATCCATATGTATGTAAGTTAGTTTTCAAGTGCCATAATTCGGTTAAATGTGGCCACAAACAAGTGTATAACACTAATTCGTGACTACGTTTCCGTCTTATGAGACTTAAAATACTTTCTCTAAGGTTTACTCTAAACTACACACAATACATTTGAGACAGCACATTTCAACATTGAAAGCAAACGCTTGACGCAGACAAATAATAAAAAGTCGCGCTGAGCGGCAGAAAAAATCCGCTGGCTGCCTTCACTCTCCATTGTATATTTACCATTTTCTCTCACTTTCACACTTCTGTCACACATCTTTTATTCTCACAATTATTTAAAAACCTTGAAGTGACACTGTACAAGTTTGGCTCAGTTTGAAAAGAGTTGAGCTTCATGACTGTGCGTAACTTACTGCACGAGTCATGTATTTACAAAATATTTACATGGATGAAATAGGGTTGATAGTTTGTACCCTGATATTATTAAACACTATATTCTATTGAAATACTAATACTAATTCTCTAACTATCTATATTCTATTTTGTTGTACAAAATTAACCTAATTTAAGGGAAGTAATCTAACTATCTACAAAAATGAAAATGATGTGAGATGAGTTATGTATCTTTATGAAATGGGTAATGTGAAATGTAACAAAAATTCTAAATAATGTTTTTAATGTTTAAATGAAAAAATATAATGGATATTTTTAATCTACATGGTATAAATGATGTATGTTCATAGTGTATAATCCTTTTATCCTATAAAGTATAACCTAATTTTAGTCCTAAATGATGAGGTTGTTAAAGTGTTCATAAGATGGAATGAAATAAATGAAATTAAATGACTACATGGTGTTGTTCCTATCTTAAGCTTTTTATACTAATCTTTAATTCGCTGTTATTAAGTTTAAAGTACTATCCTAATCTACTTTTATGCTAAGTAAGTGGGTAAATTAATGATTTATCTAAACTACAAAAAAAATCTATTATATTCCCTAAATCTAATCTAACTCTTTATTAAAGTAACTAATCTAACTATAATTTACCACTATCTTAAAACCGTTATATTACATATCACAATAAATATATATATACATGGTATTTATTTACCTCAGGTTAGTGGTTGCCATAACGTATAGAAATTGCTTTCGTTGGCATAGTTTATATATACACACTTATCCTGGGTATACTAACTACACTACACAGTCATACTTGTGTCTTATGGGTATTCTTCCACTCGTCGAGTCCGCTGGTGTCGTAGACAAGTATCTTCGTGTCTGTTATTTTACAATGTTCTGACACTGTTCTTATGTGATTAACACAGGTGATTCACCGGAACACAAATGGAGCATAGTAAGTAACGAGCTGTCTATGTACACACGGTGATTCCCTTGTTCTTGGCGCACAGTTCTTATTCTGCTGTCTACGGACACATGGTAGTTCACTGTTCTTAGCACACAGTCCTGATCCTGATGTCTATGTATTCAATAGTATATTCTACACAGGATATTTTAAGTGTACTAAATTAACATTTCTTACACTACCTATTCATGTGGAATATCAGGTATTTCTACCTCAGATGGTCGACTAAGGGTATCAGCAAGGATGTTGTCCCTACCCTTAATATGCTCTATACTAAAAGTATAATTCTGTAATATTAATGACCACCTGTAGATGCGGTCATTGCGATGTACCCCACTTTGTATGACCGTGATTGGGGAGTTGTCAGTCTGGACTACGAAGTGATTACCCGCCAGAAATCGATGCAACTTCCTCACCGAATAGATGACGCTTAGGGCTTCCAACTCTGATATGGAATATCTGGACTCAGCCGGTGTGATCTTGCGGCTCACGTAGCAAATTGGATGGAAGATGCCATCATAAAACTGGCCTAGTACTGCAGCGATGGAAATCCTGCTGGCATCTGTCCTAAGATAATAAACGAGCCTAGGATTAGGCAAACGGAGGATTGGTACATTACTAAATAGGATTTTCAATTTTGACAATGCAGAAATTAATAATGCATCTTTGACATCTAATTTTACTGATGCTTTTAAAACATTTGAAAATACACTTGTAATTTCAGCTAAGTTCGGTATGAACTTGCTATAATAATTTACTAAACCCAAAAGGCTCCTGACCTGCTTCTTTGTTGTAGGCATGGTCAGGTTCATAATTTTAGTAATAATTCTATTGTCAGTTTTCAGTTGTCCTTGTGAAATGACATGACCCAAAAGATCAATTTCTTGTAGGCCCAATTCGACTTTCCTCGGTTTGACAGTGAGACCGAAGAGTCGCAACCTATCGAAGACATGTCTGAGTTTCAGTAAGTGTGTTGTCCAGTCATCTGTATGGACACAAATATCATCTATATATGTCACCGTATTCGTCACTCCATGTAGTAAATCTCTAGTTAAGCGTACGAAAGTGGCAGGAGCATTACGAAGTCCGAAAGGAAGAAATCGCCACTCGTAAAGACCTAGAGGTGTTGAGAATGCAGTAAGATGGATAGATTGAGTCTGCATAGGGACCTGCCAATATCCCTTAGTAAGGTCTAATTTAGAGAAGATTTTGGAGGTGGACATATCAAGAATAAGATCTTCGCAGGAAGGAATTGGTTCTGCGTCGATCTTAGTGACATTGTTGAGTTTCCTATAGTCCACACAAAGACGAATGGTGGAGTCTTTTTTCTTGACCAGGACGATTGGAAAGGAGTACTCAGATGTAGATTTTTGAATGATTCCACTAGCTTCTAAATTAAGAATTTCCTTATTTAGACTTTCTCTATAGCTAAGTGGGATAGAGTACGGCCTGCATTTGATAGGCTTCGAGTCCGAAAGAAGGATGGAGTGCTCGATCCTGTCCGTCCTACCTGGAATGTCGGAAAATATGTCCTTATATTCAGTCACTAATTCTATTATCTGTCGTCGTTGCTCTTCTGTCAGTCCCGTTTCTAATCGTATACAATCTAATGTCGCAGTCTTGTCTACAATTGGAACAGGTAGTTCCATCCCGTCGTCGTCTACCTGATTCAGTACGGTTGTGGTGCTAAGTGCGTTTTCTGTAAACTCACTAAGTGTATGCATCTCGTCGGCTTTGCCAGTCTCGCTAACTAGTGTAGTTGCGTTGTGTACGTCTGTCGTCTCATCCATAGGTGTGGGTGCATTGTGTTCGTCTGTCTCTACTTCTGTCTCTTGTCGTGAAAAGTAGGGTTTCAACATGTTGATATGAAATATCTTTAAGTGTCCGTTTATCGATATTTCATAATCGACATCCGAAATTTTTCGTACCACTTTGAATGGCCCTTGCCATGAGGTCAATAATAGATTCTGTTTGTCTGGAAGTAAAAGCAGTATGTCTTGATCTGGTTCAAGATTAATAGTTCTAGCACCTTTGTTGGGGCTGTGATGTTTGAGGATATCTGCACTGTTCACTGGAGTTAGTCCATTTTCCTCCTCCCAGGCGGATATTTCTTCATCTGTGCAGTGCCTTAGCTGGGGTAGACACCCAAGAATTAAATCAGTACAAGGGTTGTCTAGTATTGCACATGTAAAGGTACCAGAAAGGAACGGGGTGTTTATACGGGCTCTTGCCAGAGGATAGGTTTCTATATTACCAGAAAAAGTACGGCATTTTACAGAGTCACCAGTATAATCCTTTGGATTAACAAGTTCCTTTTAACACCAATAATAGAGCTCCCACTGTCAAGCAAACATCGGCATGGTTTCTCATTAACCATTGCAGAGTGAAACAATAGATTGCCTCTGGAGGCTACAGCTGCATTTGCATTCTCCAAGGAGGATGTTACAATATGTCCACATGTAAGTTTGCCGTCTGCATGAAATTGGTGACATCGCTCACAATTGTCAAAGCTTAAAATATCGTTTACACAACAAACATCTTCAGATTGGTTAAACGGTAATTCATTCTCGACCTCACACTCAGTCTCACTACCACTATCAGAGGATGTATCAATCAAAATTGCATTGTTGGCCTTCATTCTTTGGCGGCCTAGGCACTTATTGGAATAGTGCCCGTAGCTTGAACAGAAGAAGCATTTGACTGCACGCCTGTATGCAGTTCTTTTGTTTTGTTGTTTCTTAATGACCATCTCAAGATGTGTCGGATAGTTTGGTGATTTATCACACATAGCATAAGTATCATGAAAAAGTTGGCAATAGACACATTTCGACACTTTTTTATCTTTCTTGTCGACTCTATGAAATGGTTTTTTATTGCTCTGATAGCTTTTAGGTTGGTCCTTAACAAAAGAGACTATTTCAGAGTCGCTATTTGATGTCTTAAAAATATCTCTATTTGAGGAAAAATATGCAGAGCCTTTCTTTTCAAATTGTTCTATGGTCTCGATGTCTGACTGCTGCAGGAATTTAGCGAAAGGAGATGGTATTGTGGATATGACTTTATCCATGGCTATTAAATTTTTAAGTTTTTCAAAATCCTTTCCTATTTTTGCTGCACTAAGCCATCTATTTAGTACGCTTTGGACATTTGAGACATAATCGATAAAGGTCTCGCTTGGCTTAGGTTTTAAATTGGAAAACTGTACTTGATACCCAGGGGCATCAAGTAAGAAATGTTGCATTATCCTATCGTGGATGTACTGATAGTTAGATCTAAGATCAGTTGGTATTGATTCTATCACTTTAAGGGGCTCCCCACTTAGGTTCTTCATGTAGATCATGGCCCACATATCGATTGGTACTTGGTGGTATTTCAGTTGATATTCGACATTTTCTGTCCAGGCTGATATGGAATCTTCTTTACAGAATGGCTTAATAATATTTTTGTACTTATTAAATTTATTCTCTTCTTGCTGACTTTTTAGTTTTGTAGCGGAGATCTCTAAGTGTGAATCTACATCCATACCTTTCATCTTTAACTGTGTCTCTGATTCACTTGTATTTGTTTTTCTTTTACTCTTGCCATTTCATCTATTTCTCTTTGTTTTAATTCTTTCTCCTGATCTAATTGTTTTTGCTTTAATTCTCTTTCTGATCTAATTCTTTTTGTTTAATCTCTTTATCATGATCTAATTGTTTTTGTTTAATCTCCTTATCTTGTTCTAATTGTTTTTGCTTATTCTCCTTATCTTGTTCTAATTGCTTTTGTTTTGTTATCTCCGCTAGTTCTACAATCTCCTTCTGATGTTGTCTTTCTCGTGCACGTTCATCTCTCTCAGCATCTTTTGCTTCCCTAAATTTTTGATCAGCATATTGCTCTAAGTCCTTTCCTGTGTATTCTAATTCCTTGCCTGCTTTTATGAAATCAGCTAATGTTGCCATGTTGTTGGGTAATTAGATAGAGTTGATAGGCACTCAAATATTTACTCACTTATTTATATTAGATATGTTAGGTTTTTAAATCCCTGAGTACAAAAAATATACTCTTAGATTATAACCTGAAAAACAGATCACAAAAAATATGCTAATAGATCACACCCTGAAAAAGAGATGCATTATTAATCATATTGCATGCAAAATCATTTGGGTATACTCATCTTAACATTCCAGATCAATCATGTACACTCGTTTGGCACCTCAAGTCCAATCGTCTGGCAATACCACACACAGCTTGCGTTATGCTTATGACCAGCTGTTGTTCTGCCTGGTTATCAAGAGCATCAACAATTAACCACTTGTAAACGATATATAATTCTAGACAATTTTGTACAATTACATGCCCCAGGACAATACAATGTGGTTTAATTAATAATAAATGTCACTGTCCTGTCTTCGTTCTAACGTCTTCTGCCTTCCCTAACTCTAGCTGTTTAATTTATGGAAGTGTTGTGCAGACTGCGTCTCATTTGCATAGCAAAAGTAGTGCCATCGCGACGGTAAAAAATAGAAAAAGTATATAAATAATTAAATAAATGCTTTGAAATAAATATAAAGGTAATAATAATGTTCAAATAAATAAATATATTCAATAATTAAGTATATAAACAAATAATATTTGATATAAGTCAACGATTCAGGCGAGCAGCCGCTTTGCGATTTGTAAACAATCAGTCGCTGATTGCAAATGGCGTAACGCAGCTGTTTGTCAGTCGCGATACGTCACCGGCGCAGCGCTATTTTTAGATTGGAAAAATCGATATTGTTCTCGGCTCATTTTTGTGTATCGCTCCGCCGTGAATCATATTTGACAAATACTAGTAAATAAATAAGTAATTGTAGAAATAAATGATACAAAACTATAATAATAATACTTACAAATCAGAAGAAAACATGTTCATAAGCACAAAACTAATTCAAGTAAGCATAAATAAACATAATTTGGTCACGATGGGCACAGCTCGCACTTTGTTCTGTCTGCACACGCCATTATCACTAACATAAATTAAACCCTGTGATTATCTAGCCGTAATACTATTTTAGAGCCGTGGGTGAGTGTTTTAGCTTGAACAATTGTCCAAGCTACACTTCTGACACCACTTTATCCTAGCCTGTCATCAACCGATGTCACAGGCATTCCGGGATAACTTCTCTCGCACCACACAAAAAGACTTGTTAGTCGTACGAGAGGAATTGATTACACATTTTATTGCCACTGGCTCTTTGCATCACATCAATGTACAACAAACAGTCGCTAACAAATCACACAAGAATAAATGCACAGAATTGCCTATCACTAGTCGTTTCCTAACCCTACTGCTAATCTATCTACTCGGCTAACGAAATAAGCATCGACGCTAAGCGATGCGTTCACTACGAAGTCTGTGTCCCGTCTGATCATTCCTCCCGTGCTGTTTACACAGTACGCGGAAGGACTTGGGGCGCACTACGGCTTTTGCGTGCGGCATCACTCAGCACGCTAGAGTAGTGGCCTCTCTTGAGTTTCAGTTTAGTTCTCCGTGTCTATCACGTTGGCGTGATTATGCCGTGACCAGAGTGCTTACTCTCTGGTTGACACCTCCGTGTCCCATGAGAGAACTATTTAATAGTTCCCCTTCTTATTTATTCCCTACACCTACCCTGCCCTCATGTAGGGGCACTGGGTTACCTCTATTCTACTTGAGGTAGACCACTCTTTCAGGGTGGTCTTCATTCCTATCTTCTTCTTTGCGTTCATCCGGAGTGATTTTTTCAGATGTGATTGCGGTGTGTCTGGTTAGGCACCCTCGGGTCGAAACCCTCAGGCCAACACATCCGACTTTTAGCGTGCATTTTTGGCCAGGTTAGCAATCCTGGGAGACTCTCACTTTTGTGGTACAGTCCACATCTCAGCTGGTCTAGTTGGAACAGTCGAAGACTACACGGTTATCCCTCAAGTGAAGGCAGGGACAGTCCATAGCATTTTCCGCCATCCTGGGTGGCTTCCATAATTGCAGAGCCGGCACATAACGCTCTGGTGCTGGGTTTACCGAGGGAATCGTCACGTCCTGCTCATGGCTGTTTTAATTCCTCACTTCAATATATTGGGCATTTCGCTCGCCCTGGGCCGTTCCTGCACAAACCAGTCAGCTCTGTGGTTGGTTTCCACTAAGCTAGTTTTCGGACATGTGCTTGTCCCTGTACCCATCAGAGCTGTTCCAGGCACGGCGGACATTCGGAAAACTACCTAGTCAGAGCTGTTCCGAACAAGAGCGGCATTCGGAAACTAGGTAGTCAGAGCTGTTCCTAGCACGGGAGACATTCGGACGAGACATTTCACTCGGACGTAAATGCGTAGTGTCAATTTTTAGTTTGCCACCCGTAGGACGACACTTCCGACTTCCGGCGGGCATTTTTTAGTGAGGTTAACCTTCCTCTGGTTAACCTTCCATCGTGGTCTGCCCTCAAGGGGAAAGCAGGGGCAGACCATGGGCATTATCTCGCTATCCAAGGAGGCTTCCATAATTGCAGAGCCGGCACATATTGCTCTGAGACTGGGCTCACCCAAGGAGTTTCCACGTCCTGCTCATGGCTGCTTTAGTTCCTCACTTCCATGTGTTGGGCATCCCACTTGCCACTGATCGCTCAATCACACACCAGGGGCGGTCAGACTGCGAGTGACATCCACTCGGTAAGCTTTTGCTTGTGACTGGCTTCAGACCACGCAATAGGTTCGCTCGCCGTGCGTTCCATTTCGCGTTGATGAGACATTCTTCCACTTTTGTCTACACTCTCTATGAGTTAGATACAGACAGTTTCCGTAACCCTTCGACTGGGGCACTTTTCTGACTTTTTTGTACTCGCTCACGAGGTAGGCTACATGTGCTGCCGGCTCAGCACCTTACCTTTGTGCAGCGGTGAACGGGAAACGGCCAGGCCCCTTCATCCGGGAAACTCTCATATCCCCCAGCTGGGAGCCTTCGAACATGTATCAGACCTGAGCATGTAGCTTGCTCAGTATCATGTTTCTATTTTCCGGTAGACGGGTATCAGCCTGGCTCTAAGATCCGAGGGTTTGTGGCTTAGAGGCGTTCAGCCACAGCCCTCGACAGGGAGCCTTAAGAGATTTGTCCGGACCAAGAAATTCTGCCTTTGTGCACCTCATTTAAATTTTGACTGCTATCCTCAGTCTATGCCTGCAGAGCAGCAGGTTGTGTCTCTCTTAGTCTGGTCCCTATCCCATAAGCTGTCCGATATGTAATTTTTCACCCATCGGCAAGCAAACGGGGTCTATGGGACACGCAAGCTCCCCCACCACGTCAAGGTGGAGACACATCGGGGGAGGTCTTCATTCCTATATAACTGAGTCTTTGACACATCTTAATAAAATATTATCTCACTCAGTACGTGTAATAGTCAAAGCAGATAATAAAGTATCGAATAAGATACTAGACAGAAAATAGAACTGTCAGTAAACACGATATAGTACATAGATATCTTCATAGCAAATGCACTTGTTAAGACGAAGTCAAGAATTGTAAAACATCATACAAAATACAGGGAATTAGTCATTTACGAAGCGTCACAGTCAACTCCAGTATGTGTTTGGCTGTTTGTGATTGACTAGGAAAGTTTATGTCCAGTAGTTTGCCATTACTTTCTGAACTGCCGACGCTCATACCATTTTATGACAACCAGGGCAAAGTGGTCTGCTCCCAAATGGCCCTCAACTGTGTTTCGATTGTGAATCGCGTTCTTAACCTCTTCGAGCGTTACAGAAGGGTACTAAACATCCTTTGGACAAAGAAGAGAACATAACGATCTGTGTGAGAAGAAACCAATCATCATCTCATCTCATCTCATCTCATCTCATCTCATCTCATCTTGTTCCTCTTGTACCTTTCGGTGCCGAGATAAAGCAAAAACAGCGGGAGAGTGTCTGTGGGATTCATATATCCAGATTCCCATGGACTCTGTTATTCCCTCTGTCCATTATTTACATGGTCGGCCTTATCTTCTGGTTCCATCTGGTCTGACTTCATAGCTTGTTGTGATATACTGTAGTTGCTAACCTAGTTACGCGGCCAAACAATTTAACTTGCTGTTTTATAATGAAATCTAGCGCTAATATTACAATCACTTTATTCCTGATTTTCTTTTATTTTTCATTTATAGTTTTCTCTCTTCTTGATACACTGAGTATTCTTCTCAGGAATCTTATTGATTGATTGATTGATTGATTGATTGATTGATTGATTGATTCAGGAACCGACATCACAGCATCTGGGACATTCCCATAAGCGCTCCGTTGTTCTCCAATAATTTTCTGAAAGTTCTGACAATATTTCTTCACCATGCTGCTGGAAGTTTCTTCGTCAATGTCAACAATAACTGACAGCATTCCTTTAATCTGAGCAATATTCTGTATTTGGTTTAAGAATTCTTCATAATCTTCATTAAAGTAATGCGAGTAATTTTTTTTTAACGGGCATTGGAATGTTGGTAATATGATCGCCATACACGTGTTACAGAATAGTTGGTTGTAAAATGGCAGCTGTGATGTCTTTTGCCTGGACGTGTATTGTAATATGTTTTTAATAAATGAAATTTGATCCATGAACGATCCAGTTCAGAAATCACGCCTCTGCTGAAGCTGTCAGTTATGCATGTTCATAACCTGTGCTCAGTACAACCAGATCGGTGACATTTCTGTATCGTATAAATCGTTCGTCAAATGCTGCCGTTCATGCTTGCTGCATTATCAGTACACACAACAATGGACTGGAGAATGTGGTAGATTCGGCAAGAAATTCACGTGCAAATAACTGCGTAAATTGTGCAGTATGGTATTGATTACTATCAATGTTTATAAGAGACAGAGGAAAAGTAATCCATTCACAATTTTGATCTAGTCCACATGCAATAATTCCCCCCATATAGCAAAGATATGTTTGTCTTGCACATCAAAAGACAAATATTCCCGAAATTGCACATTCTGGATTCTTGAGCCATATTTTGAAACAATTTTTGAAACTGCAGTTTGTCCAATTTTCCTTGCGCCAAAATAGAACGAGTC
The DNA here is from genome assembly GCA_014155875.1 of Cepaea nemoralis. Classification (NCBI taxonomy): domain Eukaryota; kingdom Metazoa; phylum Mollusca; class Gastropoda; order Stylommatophora; family Helicidae; genus Cepaea; species Cepaea nemoralis. The sequence continues at coordinate 269,539 of JACEFZ010010090.1, forward strand.
ACTGTTTGCCGTGATATAGTGTAATTATATACCTTGTTGGCAACGTGAGTAGATCTTGCAGCAAAGTTTGCTGCATCACATATAATGTCACATCCAGCCAAAATGGATACTATTGGATGTGATGTAATTAGTTCAACAACTGTTTTTTGCCACGATTTTGACAATGTTGGTGGTGGTTTTGTTACTTCCCGCTTCTTGGCTTCAAAAATCCTTTTGATGTTAGTAGAACCACCGGAACCACATTTCATGCTGTGCTGCATTGCAGCTCCATAACCACTTTGATTAACCCATTTTTCATTAATCAACTTATACCAACTGTATAGCGTTTTGCACTTTGCACAGAAAACAAATGGTGCTAAAATACTTTCAGATATTTTAACTGCTTTAACATCAGCCGTTGAAGACTTTACAAGTTCTTTTGGAACATCAATCAAGTGGCATTCTTCCCCACTCAAAATCTTAGCAACAAGTTTTAGTAAGATCCTGGAACTCATATTTCTGGTTGGCCATTTTGGGGTACCGTAGGCTTACATAGTCTACACGTAGTAACACCGTGACTTCAAGTGATTACCTTCTCAAATTATTTGACATCAGGACTACTATATATTTATAGACTATAAATATAGTACCTAATATTCAACCAAATAAACATACTGCAATTCAGCAACAACACAACTTCGATTACGGCAGATTAAAACTAACTACGTATTTACAAATCACCAAAGGTGCCAATCAACAACTATAGCAACAACTGCTGACTTGCAGCGCGAATTTATTTATTTATCCGGGGTCCCACCACGAGATAAAGAATTGATACAAATATATAAAGAAACAAGAAGGATAAAAGGCTTTAAAAAGGTTTTTAAAAAAAATAAATAAATAAAATTAAGGTTAGCTCTGACGTAGATCAAGTTGCTATGACATGGCTACTGTCCCATGTGTCCCATGGGAAATACAAATGTGTGCTGTCCCATCACATTCCCATCCCATCCATGGGACGTTTCCCATGGGCAAGCCTGATAATAAGTACTTATATGGCAAGTACCATGTACACAGCAAACCCAAGGTGTGTGACACAGTCCTTCAGTTGTGCTGACACAAAGAGTGTGCTTTCTACCACAGTCCTAGTTCCTTCAGTTTCTCCAATACCTGTATAAAATAAACAGTTAAACATAGTGCGTAAAGTCCTTTGTTACCTTGTACTGGCACAGAGAGTGTGTCCTCTCACATTCTAGTCACTCTCAATAAACGATTGCCTCAATACATCGAGGCATTAGCAATTTTTGGTTGTGCAAACGGAAAGATTTCATTTTAAATTTGTGATTACCGTGGCGATAACTCATGCTCCACATTCAAACAATATCATTGACTATGTGTTTTAAGAACTTCAGCCAAAGTATAATTCATTTATTCACTTCATATGATAAATAACTCTACAGTATGCACCTGAGGGGATGCAGCACAATGTATAAGGCAATAAATCTGCAACTTATTGTGTGTGACTTCTGTGTTTGCATTCACTAACAGAATACATTGCCTTGTGCTCTGTATTTGCCTGTGTTGGTAGATGGCCGTCCTAACCCTGTTTATTACCCCTTACAAATATAACTCACGAGCAATAAGCTTGCGTGTCTCTATTTGTGCAAACCTGAAACATGCCAGGCAATAATTGTGCAATTTAATGTTTGTGGCTTCTGTCCTTAAATTCATATGAATGTATTTATGAGCTGTATTATGTCTTTGGCAGATATGAAAACCTACAACGACCGGAAGTCATAAACTGTAACAGGAGTCGGAAGAACGTGATGTGTTTGCCAATGCTGTTTACGGCCAGGGTGAAGACTTAATGGCTGAGTTTGTGCTCTTTAAACATCTGCATACTGTTTATCCCCAAACACAACTCGCAGCACCTCTTGTGTTATCTGTTGCGGGTATGTTACAATGCTAAAGCACGATCTCTGACGTCTCTCTTGATTTGGCCTTGTCTAGAGTAATAATAGTTCCTCAGTAGATGGTGATGTAAAGTATATAGTAGGCAGTAGATAGTAGATGGTGATGTAAAGTAAATAGTAGGCAGTAGATAGTAAACAGTAGATGGTGATGCAAAGTAGGTAGTTAATTGCATATCCTTTACAGGACGTAGCAGTCAAGCCAAGCATATTTTGGATGATTACACATTTCTCGGAGACTCAGGGGATCGTCGCTGGAGCTACGGAGTTCATGCTTTATGCGACGCTGTCAGCAGGAGGCCCTGTGGAAAGAGACGGGGCCATGTCAGATAAAAACCCGGTGTAATGAAATCGATTCTTATTAAACGCTTTTTTTCTGTCTTATTGTAATACCTTTGTCTGCTCCCCTAGCAGTATGCACATTCCTACCTAAATATGCCCCTGGGTACGCCTTACACTGAGGAAACCTGAGAATAGTACCACTAGAAAGACCTTTGTCTGGAATCCACAGTGAAAAAGAAATACAGGAAGACATAAAGACACATGGAGAAGAGAAGTAGAAACAGAAACACGAAGAGGACATGGTTGGAGATAGCTAAAGATAGGAGGGGTTGGGGTGAACTGGTTGAGGACCTACAACCCAGTAGAGCGCAAAGGATGAAAGAAGAAGACCTATACTCGTCAATGCCTCCGTCTCAAACAGTGGGGATTTCCGCCGGAGTATCAGGTTATCATTCGCTGGATATATTCTCATTATTCTTGACTTTTCTCTGTGAATATTTAGACCTAACTTTAAATAAATTATGCAAATACATGCTAGTTGCTAACATTTAACGATAGTTACATAACAACAGCCGGTAGTTTATGTCAAGCGTGACCTCAACATTGCTTAAATAGGACATTTTTTTCCAGAGTTATGCCATATATCTGGACCTTGAACTAGATGTGGGTATGATAAATTAGTCATGCCTGCAGAAATCTCAGTTATTTGCCAGCTGGTGTTCAACGTGGGTGAACATTACTGCGGGTAACAGGGGGGAGCGGGGGGGGGGGGGGGGGGGATTTGTGTTAACTGTTTTGGGCTTATAGACTAATAGAGTTCAGTTAAGAGAAGCTGTAGCAAGAAGACACGGTTGCAACTGTTTCAGAGTATGACGTGGGTATATTCTTCATCACCCCTTCTGGCTCATCACCTCCTCCTCCCCCTTCTTCTTCTTCTTCTTCTTCTTCTTCTTCTTCTTCTTCTTCTTCTTCTTCTTCTTCTTCTTCTTCTTCTTCTCTCAGTCCAGTGCCTCCGTCACGGTATCAAATTATGTAGGTTACTTCCCTTACATAGAATCCACCCAAGCTAACCGGCTCTAGGTAGCTTTGATACACACTAACCGGTTCTAGGTAGCTTTCATACACACTAGGCTGCTCTAGACAGATTCTGCTCACGCTAACCGGCTCTAGACACATTCTGTTCACTCTAAGCGGCTCTAGCCAGATTCTGTTCAGGCTAACCGGCTCTAGACAGATTCTGTCCACGCTAACCGGCCCTAGGCTTAGTTAATTCACACTAACCGGCTCTAGACAGATTCTGTCCACGCTAACCGGCCTTAGGCTTAGTTAACTCACACTAACCGGCACTAGACATATTCTGTTCACGCTGACCGGCTCTAGACAGATTCTGTCCACGCTAACCGGCCTTAGGCTTAGTTAACTCACACTAACCGGCACTAGACAGATTCTGTTCACGCTGACCGGCTCTAGACAGATTCTGTCCACGCTAACCGGCACTAGACATATTATGTTCACGCTGACCGGCTCTAGACAGATTCTATTCACGCTAACCGGCTCTAGACAGATTCTGTTCACTCTAAGCGGCTCTAGACAGATTCTGTCCACGCTAACCGGCCCTAGGCTTAGTTAATTCACACTAACCGGCTCTAGACAGATTCTGCTCACGCTAACCGGCTCTAGACAGATTCTGTTCACTCTAAGCGGCTCTAGACAGATTCTGTCCACGCTAACCGGCCCTAGGCTTAGTTAATTCACACTAACCGGCTCTAGACAGATTCTGTCCACGCTAACCGGCCTTAGGCTTAGTTAACTCACACTAACCGGCACTAGACATATTCTGTTCACGCTAACCGGCTCTAGACAGATTCTGTTCACTCTAAGCGGCTCTAGACAGATTCTGTCCACGCTAACCGGCCCTAGGCTTAGTTAATTCACACTAACCGGCTCTAGACAGATTCTGTCCACGCTAACCGGCCTTAGGCTTAGTTAACTCACACTAACCGGCACTAGACATATTCTGTTCACGCTGACGGGCTCTAGACAGATTCTGTCCACGCTAACCGGCACTAGACATATTATGTTCACGCTGACCGGCTCTAGACAGATTCTATTCACGCTAACCGGCTCTAGACAGATTCTATTCACACTAAATGGCTCTAGACAGATTCTGTCCACGCTAACCGGCTCTAGACAGATTCTGTCCACGCTAACCGGCCCTAGGCTTAGTTAATTCACACTAACCGGCACTAGACATATTCTGTTCACGCTGACGGGCTCTAGACAGATTCTGTCCACGCTAACCGGCCTTAGGCTTAGTTAACTCACACTAACCGGCACTAGACATATTCTGTTCACGCTGACCGGCTCTAGACAGATTCTGTCCACGCTAACCGGCCTTAGGCTTAGTTAACTCACACTAACCGGCACTAGACAGATTCTGTTCACGCTGACCGGCTCTAGACAGATTCTGTCCACGCTAACCGGCACTAGACATATTATGTTCACGCTGACCGGCTCTAGACAGATTCTATTCACGCTAACCGGCTCTAGACAGATTCTGTTCACTCTAAGCGGCTCTAGACAGATTCTGTCCACGCTAACCGGCCCTAGGCCTTAGTTAATTCACACTAACCGGCTCTAGACAGATTCTGCTCACGCTAACCGGCTCTAGACAGATTCTGTTTCACTCTAAGCGGCTCTAGACAGATTCTGTCCACGCTAACCGGCCCTAGGCTTAGATAATTCACACTAACCGGCTCTAGACAGATTCTGTCCACGCTAACCGGCCTTAGGCTTAGTTAACTCACACTAACCGGCACTAGACATATTCTGTTCACGCTGACGGGCTCTAGACAGATTCTGTCCACGCTAACCGGCACTAGACATATTATGTTCACGCTGACCGGCTCTAGACAGATTCTATTCACGCTAACCGGCTCTAGACAGATTCTATTCACACTAAATGGCTCTAGACAGATTCTGTCCACGTCTAACCGGCTCTAGACAGATTCTGTCCACGCTAACCGGCCCTAGGCTTAGTTAATTCACACTAACCGGCACTAGACATATTCTGTTCACGCTGACGGGCTCTAGACAGATTCTGTCCACGCTAACCGGCACTAGACATATTATGTTCACGCTGACCGGCTCTAGACAGATTCTATTCACGCTAACCGGCTCTAGACAGATTCTGTTCACTCTAAGCGGCTCTAGACAGATTCTGTCCACGCTAACCGGCCCTAGGCTTAGTTAATTCACACTAACCGGCTCTAGACAGATTCTGCTCACGCTAACCGGCTCTAGACAGATTCTGTTCAGGCTAACCGGCTCTAGACAGATTCTGTCCACGCTAACCGGCCCTAGGCAGATTCTGTCCCACGCTAACCGGCTCTAGACAGATTCTGTCCACGCTAAAAAGGCCCTAGGCTTAGTTAATTTACACTAACCGGCCTAGACATATTATGTTCACGCTGACCGGCTCTAGACAGATTCTATTCACCGATAACCGGCTCTAGACAGATTCTATTCACACTAAATGGCTCTAGACAGATTCTGTCCACGCTAAACCCGGGACTAGACATATTTTTGTTCACGCTGACCGGCTCTAGACAGATTCTGTCCCCGCTAACCGGCTCTAGACATATTATGCTCACGCTAACCGGCTCTAGACAGATTCTATTCACACTAAACGGCTCTAGACAGATTCTGTTCACTCTAACGGCTCTAGACAGATTCCCCACGCCTAACCGGCTCTAGACAGATTATGTTCACCACTAACCGGGGTCTAGACATTATTATTCAACAACTCACAACTCACCAACTCACCCGACTTAAGTATCATCTTTGGCAACTGTGCGAAGGCAGACAACTAATCAAGAAACTACTTTATTTACACCTCTCACTGCACGCGGACGATCAAGGACTAATAGCAAAATCAGAAGCAGAATTACAAGTTCACAGAAATTGTATAAACGAAGTGTGTAAGGAACATAGCATGACAATTAGCATCAGCAAAACAGAGGTATATGTAACAGAGGACTATAACCAAAGAAGAAAAAACAACAAAGATTAATCTAACAGAGTGGCGAACGAAAGAAGAAGAAGTAGAAGAATCTAACAGAGCTTCAAGTATTTAGAAAGTATAATATCATCAAATGGCAAATCAGAAGACGAGATCGAATATAGATGCAATAAGGCAAACCAACTCATTGGACAGATAGCACCAATACTAAAAAAAAAAAAAAACGTATCAGTACATACTTTAAAAAATGACTGTATAGCACAATCTTCGTACAACACTATGCTACAATGTCAAACCCTGAGAATGAGAGAAAACAATAAACATAATTAAAACAACGGAAATGAGATTCATCATGAAGAGAGAAAAAAACATCAAGCAATCAATCAAGACTAAAGTTGGGGGTTATAGCAGCACTAGATTTCATTAGATTACAGCAAATCAAATGGTTCGGTTACATAACTAGATTACCAACTAACAGTATACTATAAGAAACAACGATGTACAGACCAAACAGACCAGAAGAAGAACCAGAAGAAGAGTCCAAGGGAATCTCGTTACGTGAAGCCCATAAACTGGCACTGTCCCGCTGTTTGTGCTTCACCTCGACACCGCAAGATACATCAGGAACAAGTGATGAGGTAACTGCACGCAGGTAGCTGACTGGTGTTCTAACATTCAACTCAAGGTATCGGATATTCTTTCTCATTCACACATTTTCGCCTGAACTTCTCAACGTCCTCTGTTTGTGTAACTGCCGATTCTTAGCTCACACCCAGGAATGCATTTCTATTGAAGACGCAGATTACAATGTTTACCCACGCTTCCTTGAAACTATAAACGCCGAATGGAAATTCCCATTGATAAATTTCGGTCTTGAAAGTACGTTTGCGCTGCAACAATTTTTTCCAATGGCTTGTAACGGCCAGAAATTTGCCGATATTACGGTCTTTCGAAATGCTTGTCTATCAATCTAACATAAATCAGATGACCTACCTCTGTTGCTGTCTGGTGTTAATTATCCATCACAACCCGCGTCCATCTACGATGTAATCCTTCTCTTCTTCGATTATTCGGAACACCTCCCTCCTTAGTTAACTGTTACAGATATTCATGTCTTTTGTCATGCCCAAAAAATATTGCATCTGACTCATTTGCCTTTGGTCTCGCTGGCTTTGAACCCAAGCGTGATCTGTACACACGCTATTACTTCTAGTCCACTGGACTGGTTTATACATGTGGATTTGTTTTCACTATTACCAGTGTCCCTAGTCATCAGGAGAATCCACTACGACTTCAGAGGTTCTTGTAATTTACGTCCCCAAGTCAAGGACGAGAAGTCAATATTTTAGTCCAAGCGACTGGTGTAGGAGTTTAACTGTTTCCTCGACATCAGCACACCGGATGTTTAAGAACGAGCACTCTTATATTCGGCCCCTGTTACCATTCTTTTCTGTCCTTATGGGTCCAGGCAACACCCGGTAGATTATTCTAGCAAAGTATATATGTTGCGTGTTTCTCTGGGTATTCTTTCTTGGGATGTTTGGAACTAGCAGTTATTGAATTTAATCGGCTGACTAACTGAACGACAGACATATGCACAATCGTGACAGACGACCCGTAGAAACAGGATCAGACAGATAGGCAGACAGACGTACGGACGGAAAGACTGAGGAACTGACAAAACATAAGACCGTAGGAAGGATAGACAGAAAGACAAATGCAGACAGAGAGACTGACAGTCAGAAAGATAGACAAGCAGACAGACAGATGACAGAACGTACTGACAAGCGGATTCAGCACGCAGTAAACAACCCGATAGCCAATTGAAACAATATTTGCACACCAATGTGTGTTGTGCTACTTTAGCTGGCACGAACCTTCACCCTAGTTGCGCTCTACGTCTGATGAATTAAAACAAAGAAGAAAAAAACACTCATACATTTGCGAAAAATATGTTTTCTTATCATTTGGCATCTCTTTAATGTAAACATATGTTCTTGGCAGAGTACGTTCTTTGTCGGGAAAGTATTTACGTTAGCGATGTAATAAATATGAGATGAAACGCGCACATTTCTCACATCGTCATTATTATCATCAAAATTATCGTCATCACCACTTATGCTACCACCATCATCATCGTTATTATCATCCTCTCAGTCATCTTTATATAAATCATCATCATAATCATCATCACCACTATTCTGCTCTGACTTCGCCAAACTCCCGCTGTTTATGCTACACCTCGACAAGAGTACAAGATGAGATGAGATGATGACTGACATTAATGTATGGCCGCGAATCATAGACACTCCATGCCACGGAGATGTAGATTTGTTTCGTAGTTAAAAGTCTAAAGACTAAGTTATTTGATAGCAAAATTCTAAACGAGCCAAATTCATAAAGACGGGGTAGTTATTCACACCAGGACAAGACAATAGTTATTTAGTGTCACGTTGAAGAAAGTTGTCACAGACTGGAAGTTATGAGCTCAATAATCAACATTACTGCACTCAGCGAGTGGCTAGAACGCCGGACTCTCCTTCAGGAGACCCGGGTTCGATCCCTCGGTAAGGTGTGGGATTTTTTTTCTGTCGGGGGCAAAAAGAAAGTCCTAACCTGCACAATTCGCGGCGACAGCACTAGCCTGGCGGCCTTAATTCCTCAGGCTCAAAGACCTCTCTACCGTACACCGCAAGGTACTATTGGCAGTAAATGACAGTTATGACTGCACTCAGGACATTCTTACGCGTGCTCTGTCCGTGTCTTCATTAGACAACGCAGAGTTATGATGCTGATGAGACCAATAGCAGTTGATGAAATGTCTTCTTGCATTTCCCTCAGAGCGTTGAGTTTTGTCAAGACCCTCTTGTTATTCCCCGCTGAATAAGTCACTCCAGTAGTAGATCTTCTGTCTGTTGTGCAGCACTTTCAACTCGGGACCAGAGAGCCTTCATCACATCAGTCTTGTTATAAAGTAACTGGCAGGCCAAAGGTGCAGCAGCCAGTTTACCAGCCTTTTTATTTCTTGGAACCTCTCGCATGCCCTGGGAAGAACATCCACAATATGCTATTGATATTCCTCATGTCAAACATGGTGTGATGATATTTAGAAAAAAAAAAACAGCAATCAAGATTACGGTGTCGATATCTGCATGGAATTTATCTAATATGATCAAACGAGTGTTAGTAACATAAAAGACATCATTTCCCCTGCGCTTTATTTCTTTTATAAGTCCAGAATAATAGACTAGGAAGTTAGAATTTGCACGGCCAGACACCAGAGGCACATCCGGAGAATGAGGGACGTCGTCAGCCAACACAGAAATGGTACTAGTAGACGAGGGACGCTAATGTATATGTTGTGTGTGTGTGGGGTGGGGGTGGGGGTGGGAGGGAATTGAGCCCCTATGGACATGTTAGGAATGCAAGGAGGATACCTCAACAGATAACTAACTAACTAACTAACTAACTAATAACTAACTAACTCACTCACTCACTCACTCACTCACTACCTACTAACTAACTAACTAACTAACAACTCTAACTAAATAAAAATAAAATAACTTAACTAATTGTCTAAGTAACTAACTAATTAACTAACTAACTAAGTAACTAACTAACTAATTAAATAACTGACTGACTAACTAATTAACTGACTGAATAACTAACTAACTAATTATCTAACTAACTAACTAATCAACTAACTATTTAACTAACCAACTAACTATTTAACTACCTAACTAACTAATTATCTAACTAACTAACTAACTAACTAACTAAACTAACTAACTAACTAATTAACCAACTAACTAACTAACTATCTGACTGACTAAATAACAAACATCAAGTTATCAATCAATCAATCATTTAGTAAACAAAAAATTACAAATTCGGTCTCGTTCAACCTGCTTCTTCACCGTTGGCTAGAGTTGAGTCGCTTAAAGTCGCTTAAAAGTCGACAGGGTCGACTTCATTGCACCGGGTTTTATCCTATATGGCTCGGTCTCTTTCCGCAGCGCGGAAAGCGTCGCACAAAGCACGAACTCCGTAGCTTTTAGCGACGACCCACAGGAGTCTCCGAAATATTTAACTCGTAAACCGAAGGGCGCTGGCCGGAATCGAACCCACAACCTTCGGAGCACGAGTCAAACGGCTTGACCACTTCGCCACAGAGACTCCTGGCTAGAGTTGAGATCCGTAGGTTGTGTGGGTGTTGATACTGTTCCTATTTGTGCTCTCTTTCTAGTGAGTCCAAACTCAGACTGGTTATATTGTTCCCGCTCTGGTTGTCGGGAAAGGTTGGTTCTTACTCTGGCTGGTAATTTCACTGTTACATTAGTAGGTCCTGTTAAAGGCCGGCCCGTAGTCAGGCCTACCAGGTTCGGCAGCCTTCCAGTTGTTGGTTCCTTACACTAGTAGAACTCACATGTGCTGGTTGCTTCTTGTGTTGTACTCACCAGGACTGGTTATATTTTATGTGGTCCTGACTATGATGGGTTATATTTTCTGTGGTCCCCGCTAGGATTGGTTTTATTTTCTGTGGTCCTGACTAGGATGGGTTATATTTTCTGTTGTCCCCACTAGGATGGTTTATATTTTATGTGGTCCTCATTAAGATGGGTTATATTTTCTGTGTTCCTCACTAGGATGGGTTATATTTTCTGTGGTCCTCACTAGGATGGGTTATATTTTCTGTGATCCTCACTGGAACTGAATATATTTTCAGTGGTATTCACAGGAACTGAATATATTTTCTGTGGTCCCCACTAGGATGGGTTATATTTTCTGTGGTCCTCACACAAAATATAAACAGTCCCTGTGAGTATATTTTCGGTGAGGACCACTTCAAAAGAAAACAATTCCTACAGATATAGGGGAATACAAGCAGGTAGTAAATAACAAAGAAAAAAACAACACTAAATACAGCACCTCTGTATAATTGGAACATCCTGTAACCCCTTCGAGATGTGGCTGGGCCCTCATGGGTATCATATGGCCCCCGCTGAGAACCATTGATCCATCGTCCATTTGTATTAGTCATCCAGTGTGGTCACTGAATACTTGTACTAGCTATGAAGATAGGCGACATTGGAGACCGGCCCAATACTAATGCCTGATTAATGGCGGGAGATTGGGATCGACGGTTTCGGGAGGCCGTCCAGAGGCTAATGGGTTCTCCATTGATCTGTGTTTCTTTTCAGCTACAATGGTATGTTTGTAATGTCTTTCTGGAAGATATCCAACTGTTTGAGCTAGAGAGAGATATGGTGGAAAAGTGGGAGGCAGAGACAGACAGACAGACAGACAGACAGACAGACAGACAGACAGACAGACAGACAGACAGACAGACAGACAGACAGACAGACAGACAGACAGACAGAGGGATAGTCAGAGCAAACAAGAGAGAGGGAGGGAGAGAGAGAGAGAGAGAGGAGAGAGAGAGAGATGAAGTTTGTGTACGTGTGTCTTTATTGTGTGTGCGTACGTTGTGTATGTGTGTGTGTTGTGTGTGTGTGTGTGTGTGTGTGTGTGTGTGTGTGTGTGATTGCTAGAGAGAGTATGCTAGACTGGTATCAGACATAATCTGATCCTGTTGAATTTCAATGCCACAAAAGATAATAAATCAAACTGCGTGAAATGTTGGCTAGATTATCTTACAAGCGGAGATAAAGAAGGGTTTTCAAGTTGAAATAGTATGTCTATACATTGTATATATGTACCCATATACCTATCTATCCATATGTTTGCCGTTTGTCTGTCTCTCCATGTGTCTGCCTGTCTATCCATTCATCTTTTGATCTATCGATCTGTCAGTCTGTCTGTTTGGTTGTCTTTATGGCTGCTTATATTTACATTTGCTCGGCTGTCTAGCCAAGTGGCTAGTTTATTGGCTATATGTTGTTCTGTCTGACTGAATATACACATCAGACATCCCAAAGACTACACACGTACACACATTCTCTCTCTCTCTATCAATGCTGGAAAATCCGTAGCATAGAACTACGTCCTCCATACACGTTTCGGTCACATTCGCACCTCACACTCAACATCTTCATCATCTGTGAAAGAACGAAAGAGCCCAAGAACTTTATTTTAAAAGTGTTAGCGACGTTTATTGCGTTCTGCTCTTGTCTCAAAACCCACACCGGTCAGTTGGACTAAAACATTGACTTCTTGTCCTTGACTTAGGGACGTAAATTACAAATACTTCAGAAGACTGAGTTGATTCGCCTGAGGACGAGGGACACTGGAAATATGAAAGTTGATCCAAGCGCAACAATCAGTATAGGCTACTCTTAAGCTCAAGCGAGAGAACGAAAAAAAATAACAAAGATTACTTTCAATCGTATTTTAATCGCCTTTTAAAAGATAAACATATTGCATATTTTCTAGGTAGTAATTAATATCGTGTTGTAATAAAATACAAAGTAGACAAGACGTGGAAAAATACCTAAGCATATCTACGTTATAGCATCTCTTTTCATATCAATTACAAGTACGAGTGGGTTCGCCTGATGGCGAGGTACATTGGTAATAGGGACAACTAATCCACATGCACAAATCAGTTCAGTGCACAAGAGATAGCAATAGTATGAACTATGCTTGAGTTCAATGCCAGAGAACGTAACAAAAAAAACAATGAGAAAGTGAAAATGTACATTTACATGTTGATGATTTAACTTCGAAAACTGTGACCGCCATTGTGAGCTCTAAGTAAACCAAATAGGGGGAAATAACTCTGAGCTTAGTCGGGACTGTCAGACGGATTTTAAAGAATTTACCACCCCTGTTATTCAATTCTCATCTGGATTAAACGAGCTGCATGAGGTCTGGCGTTATTGTTATGAAACGATATTACTTTACTTGGCAACCCCGGGCGTTTTCTTCACATTGCACTCTGAAAAAGAAAAAAAAAACGTTAGTTGCATATCCTTTGCAGGACATCGCAGTCAACCCCATCATTTTAGTTATTTAATGGCAAATTTACGATCAGTAGTTCACCATTGCTTTCTGAACGAAGGGAACCTCATACAATTTTACCCTCTACATTAGAAAATAAAACGACTTAAGTCAAGTCAGAAATGTGTGTCCGTGTGAGCGCGCGCGCGTGTGTGTATGAAGGGGGGAAAGATCCCGAGATTCAGACAAAAAGTGAGACAATCCGTTAAACAGTAAGAGCTATAGTATTACACTCTACATCAGAAAATAAAACGACTTAAGTCAAGTCAGAAATGTTGTATCTCAAGCAAGTTTCGGATTCCGGCCAGAAGGTGAAAATGTCAAATACAAGTAGTGTTTTCGACAGCAGACACAAAGTAGCCTCAGCCCCTACTCCCTGCAGGGCAAACAAAAGCCAACTGAGCAGATTCATGTTAAGATGGTTGATCCACTAAAAGAGAGGGAATAAAAGGTGTTAGTATCTCGTTACCAGGTGCCAGTGATTTCTAGTATATGGACAACCAGGTATATTTCAGTCACGTGTTCAAACACACTTCTACGTACCGGAAGGAAGTCTAAATGGTTGAAGGCTGTGGATAAAAGGCACCAGGTCGAGACAAAGGGGCAAGCAAATCGTATTGTTTTCGAAGTTGGTGGCCCGATGACATCTGACCAGTCAGTTATCGAACTTGTCCATGTGGATGACCAAGGTCTTGGCGAGGGCAAGAAAGGTCAGGAGTGGAACCAGCTGTGCTGGCTAAGTGAACTTCAAGAGAACCGGCGCAGATAAACACACCTTATCAAAGCAAAGTTTAATCAGATTTGTTTCTTCCATCATCAGTTGTTGGACTTCAACAATGTTTTTGTTTTCTATGTGGTAGTGGCTGCTGTCGAGCTGTTAAAAAAGTTAGTTGCATATCCTTTACAGTGCGTCACAGTCAACTCAAGCAGTTTTGGCTGTTTGTGATTTCCTGGCAAGTTCGGAAGTTTGCCATTGCTTTCTTAACGACAGGCACTCTTACCTGTTTATAAAGACCAAGGCAAGGTGGTCTGCTGCTAAATCGCCTGCAGCTGTGTTTCGAACACTGCATGCGGGATTACGAATTGCGTCAGTAACCCATTCTCCACAGAGCCGGGCTGTTACTGGTGTCCAAACCAATCAATCAATCAATCAATCAATCAGGTGCCGTCTTCACAATGAAGGCAGGCTACAATGGATCTCCAACACTGTCTGTCACTCGCCGTGATTGTATACTCTGCCAGACTGCTGGTTGCCCATCTCTTAATGTTATCTTCCCACTTATATCATTGTCTGCCTCTTGCTCGCTTGCCCTCAACCTTACCTTCCAGTATGGTTTTTATGAGAGTGATATGTCTTTTAACGACTAGAGCCAGACCTTTCTAAGGCTGTGTGTGATTCCTGGGCAAATTTACGTTCAGTAGTTTGCCGTCGCTTTTCTGAACGATCAGCACTCATACCATTTTATAAAAATCAACGCAAGCCGGTCTGCTGCGAAATCGCTCACAGCTGTGTTTCGAACGCGGTATGCCGGATAGAGAACTGATAACCCCTTCGCTAGAGGTCGGCTAGAGTCCAGGATAAAAGCACAAAATATGAATAAGATGTTGGACCGACGGAAAAACATATAAATGCTGGAGAACGGTTCAACCCAAGTATTTGCAAACGAACGAGAAAAACATAGCAATAGAAAACAGAGAAAACAAAGCAATACTTATCTTGACGTTCAAGAGGTGGTCCTATCCAGACAACTAGGAACGGAAAAGTATTCCATTATGAATGCATACTTATATTAACTGATAAAGTACCATGGGATAATTAATCGTCTTAAGCGACCTCTCACACCTGTCGTTGGCTTATATACAGCATATATAATAGGTACAACATGTCTGCTACCATATCAATAACTTTGAAGTCACAACTGTGATACACTCCTAGTTCCCATTTCCGCCATCTTTTTTTTTCTCCAAATCTACTGTTAAAGTTATAGTAGAAATATCGAGGAGAAAGGTGGGAAAAGTAGAACCTAAAGAAACCTAAAATAACAATAAAGACACTCAGTTGCACTAGGCAATTAACAAGCATCATATTAAAATTAAACAATAAAAGACAAAATCACAACAACAACAACAACAACAACAACAACAACAACAACACAACAACAACAACAACAACAAAATAATCGCGCAATACTCTAAGAAAATTATTAATGCAACGTCGGCTAAACGACAAACGTAAATAATAAAGTAGACGAAAAAATTTAAGCAAGAGGGGACAAAACACACAGATACTGTCCACGGTAATAGGAGCGGCTGGCCGAGTGGCTAGACGCCGGACTCTCATTCGGGAGACCCGGGTTCGAATCCTCGGTAAGGTGTGGGATTTGTTACTGTCGGGGGCAAAAATAAAATCCTAACCTGTACAGTTCGCGGCGACTGCACTAGCCAGGCGGCCTTAATTCCTTAAGCTCAAAGACTCCTCTGCCATACACCGCAAGGTACTATATTGGCAGTAAATGACAGTTTTTTTTAATAATGACTAGGGTTTTTGAAAATATTGCCGTTCCAAGTTTTGTATTAACCTTTTATGGTGCATGAGTTCACAGAGGGTAAATACAAAACATGGAATGACAATATTTTCAAAAACCCCACAGTCATTAAACATACACCATATAGCAGAATCCTCCAGATAGACTAACATAATACGGTACAATATGAAAGAAAAGAAGTATAAATGATGGAAAACAAAATTTAGGACACAATGTTAATAATTTTTAAAACAAAATGATCCTGAAGCAGTTTTCTACTGGGTCTCTGATGCGATAGTGCAATCCATCTTGTAGGCCTGGATGCAAGCGGGAATAGGTGATAAGTCTTTACCTCATTTAGTAGGCGAGGAGCCCAGGCTCGAACCCACGTCTGACCGAATTCATGACATTAGCAGCGCAGTTCCGTATCTACTTCGCTTATGTGTCCGCTACATTATAAACACATAAGTTATAGCTAACTCATATAAAACAGACTGAAATAATTGGACATTTTAGGTTCTCTTTTGGAACATGGACTTAAAATGTGTCAACATGATTTACATATCTTATCTTCTCCGTTGAAACATTCCTAGGTATGATATAATAGCGTATTATAGTCATTGCGGATTCATTACGGATTCAAAGAGTATGCTTAGTAAGGTGGAGAAAGGAATGTTTCGTGTGGAATGGCTCTCGTCGCTTCAGAGGTCAAGATTGTGAGAATTGTATGGATATTTTGCCCTGGCCATGCGGGTGTACGGGGGAATGAACAGGCTGATAGGCTAGCAGGGAATGCACCTCTTGGTGGTAGTTTGCCTATGGACAAGGGGGAGGTGGTAGTGCGCTTGTGAGACCAGGTGGAGAAGGCCGAGGAACAAATTGAGAACCTATATGTGGAAAGAATGAGTTTGCGGGGGAATCGGCAGGGGTTCTGGAAGAATGTCAAAACTGAGAGGGAAGACCAGGAGAACGTTTAATCAGATAGCAGTGGGAACGATTAGTAGTATGACTCTTCGCTGGCTGTTGAACGAGGGGACGGAGCACGTATGGGAATGTCCTGAGTGCAGTGATGTCGGTTCTTAACTCAACTCAACTCAACAGCGTATTATAGTTTAATTATCTGTACAAATTCTATATTTCAATAAGTAACATACAAGATCATATTTATTTGTCCTTAAACATGTAACATATACAGCCTGAAAGTCGCTAGTACACACTCGCGTACACACAGACACATATGCACATTCTAGGCATCCCATACACAACCCCCGAGATCAGGGCACGTGTGATATCATTAGAGACCAATGGTTCCTGGAAACATTGCCTGCCTTATGTCGTGGCCTTTAACGTGGCCTATGTCGTGCCATATGTCGTGGCCTATGTCGTGCCCTATGTCCTGGCCTATGTCGTGCCATATGTAGTGGCCTATGTCGTGCCATATGTCGTGGCCTATGTCGTGCCATATGTCCTGGCCTATGTCGTGCCATATGTTGTGGCCTATGTCGTGGCCTTTATCGTGGCCTATGTCGTGCCATATGTTGTGGCCTATGTCGTGCCATATGTCCTGGCCTATGTCGTGCCATATGTTGTGGCCTATGTCGTGCCATATGTTGTGGCCTATGTCGTGCCATATGTCGTGGCCTATGTCGTGCCTTATGTCCTGGCCTATGTCGTGCCATATGTTGTGGCCTATGTCGTGCCATATGTTGTGGCCTATGTCGTGCCATATGTCGTGGCCTATGTCGTGGCATATGTCCTGGCCTATGTCGTACCATATGTCGTGGCCTATGTCGTGCCCTATGTCCTGGCCTATGTCGTGCCATATGTCGTGGGCCTATGTCGTGCCATATGTCCTGGCCTATGTCGTGCCATATGTCCTGGTCTATGTCGTACCATATGTCGTGGCCTATGTCGTGCCCTATGTTGTGGCCTATGTCGTGCCATATGTCGTGGCCTATGTCGTGCCATATGTCGTGGCCTATGTCGTGCCATATGTCGTGGCCTATGTCGTGCCGTATGTCCTGGCCTATGTCGTGCCATATGTCGTGGCCTATGTCGTGCCCTATGTCCTGGCCTATGTCGTGCCATATGTCGTGGCCTATATCGTGCCCCGTGCAGTGGTCTTTGTCATGGTCTATGTCGTGGTCTATGTCGTGGTCTATGTCGTGGTCTATGTCGTGGCCTATGTCGTGCCATATGTCGTGGCCTATGTCGTGCCATATGTTGTGGCCTATGTCGTGCCATATGTCGTGGCCTATGTCGTGCCATATGTCGTGGCCTATGTCGTGCCATATGTCGTGGCCTATGTCGTGCCATATGTTGTGGCCTATGTCGTGGCCTTTATCGTGGCCTATGTCGTGCCATATGTTGTGGCCTATGTCGTGGCCCTATGTCCTGACCTATGTCGTGCCATATGTCGTGGCCTATATCGTGCCCTGTGCAGTGGTCTTTGTCGTGGTCTATGTCGTGGTCTATGTCGTGGCCAATGTCGTGGTCTATGTCTTGGCCAATGTTGTGGTCTATCTGGTGGCCAATGTCGTGGTCTATGAAGTGGTCTATGTCGTGGTCTATGCCGTGGCCTATGACGTGGCGTATAATTGAAACGAACACTATATATGCTTTATGTGCTTGACTCGATAACGTCTCGGCCACGGCTCCAAAGACGAAAACATGTCCTGTGTGCACATTGCGCACGCTGGTAGTAATACGGCTGTTCAAAATTGCAAAATGTAGGCTCTAAGGCCACAGAACTGGCATAATAGATAGGTGAAAACCTATTCTACTGTAGACATGAACCCTTACCTAAAATGACATCTGTCTTGGAAATGTATACCAAGTTCGGACACACAGGTCAATGAGTTAGAGAGAGAGAGAGAGAGAGAGAGAGAGAGAGAGAGAGAGAGAGAGAGAGAGAGAGAGAGAGAGAGAGAGAGAGAGAGAGAGAGAGAGAGAGAGAGAGAGAACTGTGTTGCGGGTTCAAGCAGGGTTCGTTTTCATGTCATAAGTGCATAGAGTAAACGACACCAGATAATTGCGCTAATCTTTCGAGGAATTGTTTGAGGAGAATAAAAACTGCCAGGAGGAGGAAGAGGGAAAGGAGAAGAAGAAAGTAGAAGAAGAAGAAGAAGAAGAAGAAGAAGAAGAAGAAGAAGAAGAAGAAGAAGAAGAAGAAGAAGAAGAAGAAGAAGAAGAAGAAGAAGAAGAAGAAGAGAAGAAGAAGAAGAAGAAGAAGAAGAAGAAAGTAGAAGAAGAAGAAGAAGAAGAAGAAGAAGAAGAAGAAGAAGAAGAAGAAGAAGAAGAAGAAGAAGAAGAAGAAGAAGAAGAAGAAGAAAGGGGGGGGGGGCATAAGATTTAGTTAACCTTTCTCCAAAATCTGATGACGACCAGGACAGACCAAGAACGATCTTAACCTGAAGGATTAACAATTTCCCTGATAGCCACGGGAGACTTCAAGGCCCAGGAGACCGTTCCCAAATGTGGTGCAGACCAGCCTTGTTTGCTTTCACTATCCTATGGCGATAGTCACTCAAGTGTCCGGTCGGAAGAGCCTGCCCCATATGGTTGTGCTTAGGGGCGCGCCAATGTTTTCGTTCTCTTGTTGGCTGATGACTGATAGGCTGGGTTGAAAGGTATGGGTGCTTAACGTGATTTCTACCGTTCTGACTTCAAGGTGAAGGTAGTTGGGCCCATGTGAGGTGCCGTCTTAGTTCTGTGTGCTGTTAAAATGGTAGTGGTAGTCTCATGGTATATAAGTAAGTCAGAAGTGGCTGTAGAAAAATAACAACACATGATAACAACTTGAAACCAGTTTTTATTTATATACATACATTGTCCCCTTATTTCTCAACATAATTTCCACTAACATTGATGCACTTATCCCATCGTTTTATCAGTCCTCTCACACCGGCTGCATAGAACTGCTTGCTTTGTGTTCATTTACCGGCCATCCCACAGAACTGTGTGACTTACTTATTGACTCTCCCTCGTAACTTTTTCTACCCAGCTATGCACCGCTTTACGGGACAAACATTTGTCAGCATAACCAGTGACAACTCACCTTGGCAGGAGACATTTCGAGAATGACGCAGAAGTTGAAAGTATAGTTAAAACGTGGTTTAGAAAACAGAGCACGCAGATCTATGCAACCGGTTTGGGAGAACTGATAAAACGATGAGATAAGTGCTTCAATGTTGGTGGAAATTATGTTAAGAAATAAAGGGACAATGTATGTATAAAAATAAACTGGTTTCAAGTTGTTATCATATTTAGTTATTCTTCTACAGCCTGTGTAACTTACTTATTAAACTACCCTCGTACTTATGTTGGGGTGTGAAGTGGTAGGCCCTGGTGCACAGCTTATGAGGTGAGATGGTCAGTTTCCAGGTGAGATTGCCAGTTTCCTTCACTAGCGGCTTTCTTGTTCTATTCTAGGTCACTACATAATAAGATGAGGTGGGCATTTCACTTCCTCTTTGTCTTTCCTCGCGTACTCTAGATCACCACGTAATGAGGTTAGGTTGGCAAGTTCCCTTCCTATTCTATTTTCTCACAATTACAGACCTTGGCATAAATTGCTTGCATGTCCTGGCTGATCTTCATCACGTATTCTAAACCACAATATAATGGGAAGGAATGCTAGTTCCCTTCCTCGCCAGTTTTTCTCAACGTATTCGAGGCCACGGTACAATAATGTGGGTTATCCAGTTGGCAGGTCAGCATGGTTGAATGGGTAAGAACGCGTGTTCTTAAACATCCAATGTGCTGATGCCGAGGTTAGGGCCCTACAGCGGACAGCTGGACTAAAATTTTGACCTGTCATTCTTGACTTGGGGACGTAAATTACAAGTACCTCTGAAGTCGGAGTGGGTTCGCCTGTTGGCGAGGGACTATTAATAGGGAAAGCTAATCCACACGCAAAATTCAATCCATCACTACTAAAATATTGTGTGCATGGACTGCGCTTGAGGTCAAAGCGAGCGAGAGCTTGATAAAACATCCAGTTCACTTCCTCGTGTATTCTAAACCAGGGCATAATATGGCAGGATATTTGGTTCCCTTCCTCGCTGACTCTCATTCTCAGACAATTCTGACAATTATACGGTGACCGTTTTATGAGGCTGGGTCGAGTCCAGAGACGTACTTGATGGAAACAATAATCGTGCCGCTTACCGGACTTAAACCCGGACCCTTTGTCTTGGCAAGGATGCGCACTAAGCACTATACCAGCACTCCTCTTGTGAAGTTTTAAGGTTTCATTTATACCAGTTTCAAAGAAACATATAGATTTTGTGTGTGCGTGTGTGTGTGCGTGCGGGCGTGTGCGCGCGCGCGTGTGTGTGTGTGGGTAAGAATACAATGGGCAGACAGAAAAACCAACGAGCACGTCCTACAAGAAACAAATGAAAAACGTAAACTGATTAAAGAAATTAGATTGGACAGTCCAGATTTGATGGGCACGATGTGAGAAGACAACTAGAGTCCTTAGTGACAACTGGCAAGATTTAGAGAATAAGAACAAGGGAGAGGCAGAGAAGTATATACGTAGATTGTGTGGGCACGTTTAATAATCGAGATAAAAACACAGAGCTGATCCACGATTCTGATGATCGTTTGAAATGGCGAAACATGACCGCCATGACTTATCGACATGGTACATGATGATGATGTTAAAGTGAATGAAACGAAAAGTGAAGTCAATAAATGCGCTAAGAATATGATGTGTCGGCCAAAAATATCTCAGCTGTGCTGTGCTGTAAACTGGCACAACACAATTAGGTCTATAGCAAACCACAAAAAAAAAAAAAAAAAATCAGACGAACAAAGATGAAGAAGAACACTGAAGAAACCTGGGTCATAAACAACATCATATACAGAAACTCAAATACTTTGGCCATAGTGAATGCAAAAATGGTTGTGAAAGAACAGTGATGGAAAGGTGTAGTAGCTGGAAGGAGTGACAGTGACCAACCAGCACGAAGCTTAAACACAGGGCAAGCAGACATCTTATGAAAATGCTGGAGATTTTTAAAAAAAAATGTTAGTTGCATATCCTTTGCAGGACGCCGCAGTCAACACTAGCATTTTTAATTTTTTTGGTTTTTTGTTTGTTTGCTGTTTGTGATTTCTTGGCAAATGTATATTCAGTAGCTTGCCATTACTTTCTGAACGACCGACATTTATAATCATTGTATGATAACCAACGCAGGGCGGTCTGCTGCAAAATCGCCCGCAGCTGTGTTTCGAACGGTTCATGCCGGATTACTAACTGTGTCCGTAACCTCTTCGCGACAGAGCCGGCATGAGATACGAGAGCTAGAGAAGTATGGAGAGTCTGTTCTGCGAACCGTGATGAGAGCGATTGTCTGTAAAGTGCCTGCTACCTCATGTTGCTAGAGACTACACAGATGTAAAATACTGGGAGGTCGGGGTAGCGGCGGGGTTTAATATGCTTGCTTGTAAAGATCTAGTGCTCTTACCTGGGTGTAAGAAACATGTCGTGAGAGTGTCAAAGATGTGCCATGAGAGTGTAATGGTACATGTGGGGTTATTCCCTGGGCTTTCACGATGAGTTATCGTTCAGAAAGCTATGGACAACTCATTCATTCATTCATTCAGTAGCATGTCCTTTGCAGAACCTCGCTGCCATAACAACCTTCCAGAAAACTTCCCGATCACAAGCAAGATGTCCCGCGTCCGATACACTCATCTGAAGATCATCTGCCACATCCTGCATCCATCTTCTCGTTGCCCTTCCTCTTCCTCTTTTCTCAGGCTCATTCCCCTCCATTATTGTTCTCTCCAAACTTTCATGACGTTTCAAATGACCAAAATATTTCAATTTTCCTTTTTTTTATCGTCTTTAATAGCCAAACTTCTTCAATATTCAGCTCTTAAAGTATGGATGCATTTGATCTTTTCTTTATCCAAGATATTCTTAGAATTCGTCTATAACATTTATATTCAAAGGCATTTTCAGCTTGGTTAGTAAGTGTTTTAACAGCGCATAAATGTCTTTGAATAATCATTGCCTAGTAAATTAACCTGGAGTTGGGGTCGATTCCAGCGTCCTGATACAGAACCTGCACAACTTACCTACTTGTGAGACAGGAAATGGTTGTTTGAAAACATCGTTGTGTCATCGCGGCAGTCATATCATGAGTAAAGTCCGCTTGCGCGGGGCTTCAACATGGCTTTTCAATGACGGAACACTTGTAACCCTGGCGCTCTTATGGTAAATCTTAGTCACTGTCGCGGCACATCTCTGCCATATTCACAGCACATTTCTAGCACTTTCATAGTACATAATGGCACTTGCTTGTCACATTTCAGACACGCTCATGGCACATATCTCCCACGCTCATGGCACACCTCTCACACGCTCATGTCAAATCTCTGACACTTTGACATCACATCTTTGACAATCTAAGGAACATCTCTAACACTCTCATGCCACATCTCAGACACGCTTATGGCACATCTCTCACATGCTCATGTCACATCTGTGACACTTTCACGTCACATCTCTGACACTCTAACGGCACATCACTGACACTTTGACAGCAGATCTATGGTACTCTCATGTCACATCCTTAACACTCTAACGGCATATTTCTGACACGTTGCCAGCACATCTATGGCACTCTCACATCTCAGACACGTTTACGCCAATTCTCAAGCACTCTCATGGCAGATCTATGGCACTCTAACGACACATTTCGGACATTCGCATGACACACCTATGGTACTCTCACGACACATCTCTGACACTCTTATGACATTCCTCTGACTCTCCCATGTCACGTATATTGTACTCTAATGGCACATCTCAGATACTTTGAACGCACATCCCAGAAAATCTCGAGACACAAATCTAGACACTCTCACGTCACATAATGACACTTTTACGTTATATCTCTGACATTCTCAAATCCATCTATAACACTCCCACTGCACATTTATGAAACTCTAACGGTATATATATATATATATATATATATATATATATATATATATATATATATATATATATATATATATATATATATATATATATATATATATATATATATATATATATAATGACACTTTCAAAGTACATTTCTGGTACTCTCGAGCCACATCTATGGAACATCTCAGGTAATCTCTGTACATGTTAGACATTATTACTACGCATCTCAAGCACTCTGACTCCACATCTATAGCACTCTTACCGCACATCTATAGCACTCACATTATATCTATGGGACTTTCACCGCACATCTATAGCACTTTCACCGCACATCTATGGCACTTTCACCGCACATCTGTGGCACTTTCAAAGCACATCTATGGCACTTTCACCGCACATCTATAGCACTCTCACCGCACATCTATAGCACTCTTACCGCACATCTATGACACTTTCACCGCACACCTATAGCACTCTCACCGCACATCTATAGCACTCTTACCGCACATCTATAGCACTCACATTATATATATGGCACTTTCACCGCACATCTATAGCACTCTCACCGCACATCTATGGCACTTTCACCGCACATCTATGGCACTTTCAAAGCACATCTATGACACTTTCACATTACATCTATAGCACTTTCACCGCACATCTATAGCACTCTCACCGCACATCTATAACACTCTTACCGCACATCTATGGCACTTTCACCGCACACCTATAGCACTATCACCGCACATCTATAACACTCTTACCGCACATCTATAGCACTCACATTATATCTATGGCACTTTCACCGCACATCTATAACACTCTCCGCACATCTATGACACTTTCACATTACATCTATAGCACTCTCACCGCACATCTATAGCACTCTCACCGCACATCTATAGCACTCTTACCGCACATCTATGGCACTTTCACCGCACACCTATAACACTCTCACCGCACATCTATAGCACTCTCACCGCACATCTATAGCACTCTCACATTACATCTATAGCACTCTCACATTACATCTATAACACTCTCACATTACATCTATAGCACTCTCACATTATATATATAGCACTCTCATATTACATCTATAGCACTCTCACCGCACATCTATAGCACTCTCACCGCACATCTATAGCACTCTCACATTACATTTGTAGCACTCTCACCGCACATCTATAGCACTCTCACCGCACATCTATAGCACTCTCACATTACATATGTAGCACTCTCACATTACATCTGTAGCACTATTACATTACATCTATAGCACTCTCACCGCACATCTATAGCACTCTCACCACATATCTATAGCACTCTCGCAGCACATCTATAGCACTCTCACCGCACATTTATAGCACTCTCACCGCACATCTATGGTACTCTCGTAGCACACATCTCAGTCTCTCGCAGCACAACACACGATCTCCGGCAGCAAACAATTTCAGATCCAGTCTTCTCTACCTGTTAACGATAACACACCACTAAAGAGATAACATATCTACCCCAGCTAAGGTCCCTAAAAGTGAACGAAAAATCTACTCCATCACTAAGTATATAAGATTTATCTACTCCTACCCCCCTCATGTATTAAGTTTCAGCAGACGAATGGCCACTCGCTATCCTCTTCTGAGAGGTCAAATTCCATGGGCAGGTTAATATCTGGGCTGTTGGTGAAGAAGGAACCAGACCCCTTTCTGTTTCTGACCTTTACATAAATCCTGAACCGCGGAAGACATACAGCAGGACTTTGTCCAACCTGGGCTGGTTGCAATATGACACCGCCAGCTAAACTAGTCTCATGGTTCATGTTATACTGTTTTAGCAGACGCCGCATAGAACGGCTGCTTTAGTTGGGTCTTTACAAGTCCAGATGATGTCAAATGTATGGCTCGTGTTACATTCCAGTATTTCTACCAGTCACTTCGGGTAATATATGTGTTGACATGTGGTGGAAATTTAAGTTGTAAGTGGGTCTGAACTATCGTAAACAGGCCGCGTTTGAGTTTTCTTTCTTTCTTTCTTTCTTTCTTTCTTTCTTTCTTTCTTTCTTTCTGTTTGTCTGTCTGTCTGTCTGTCTGTCTGTCTGTCTGTCTGTCTGTCTGTCAAGATTCGGACGACCCCAGGACCTCAGCTAAGAGACATTTTGATGATGGTTTGTAAAATGTTGTTATATCAGTGTCTTTCTGTAGTTTGTGTGTTGATGAAAGGTGCTATTCTAATTAAAATACGATTACGAAGCAAGAATCTCGCCAAGGAGTTGTCATAAAGTATGAGATGCCCTTAGAGATATGCAGTGGGCACATCAAAAGCACATGTCAAATGATTACACCATGCGCCATCAGGTCAAGCTTACTATCTACAACTTCCATTCCGTCATTGCTGAATATTCTTGCAAAGCTGACAAAATCAAATTATCGTGTTTATTTATTTACTCATTCATGTTTACAGCTTTACTACATATCATCCCTTTTCGTTTCTCATTGCCTGCCAAGACAGCTTTTGCCCCAGCTCAGGTAGGAAAATTGTATTCTCACCTGTATGGCTCTGGATCGACCCAGCCTCATACAAATGTGCACA
Organism: Cepaea nemoralis; assembly: GCA_014155875.1. Lineage (NCBI taxonomy): Eukaryota > Metazoa > Mollusca > Gastropoda > Stylommatophora > Helicidae > Cepaea > Cepaea nemoralis. The sequence goes on from JACEFZ010010090.1 coordinate 295,813, forward strand.
AGGCAATTTTTACAATGCTTTAGGATTGTCTAAAGAAAAGACGACGAGTATTGGAAACAGCTACCTCATCTCATTATATCCTGGTTTAGAATAAGTAAAGACTAAGCATTGCACATCCTAGCAGCAGTATTTGTCATAGGCTGCCCGTGTCTTTTATACCTTCTTGAATAGCCCATGTTGTGAGGAGTTGGCAGCCTACACGTTTCTTTTCTCGTGTACTTCCAATCATTTCTGATACTGATGGTCCTCCATGTCCTCGATGCTGCTGACATCATACTGTTAATATTGGTTTTAGCTAATATTATCTTAATGCACTATATTAATATACCTGGTGTGGCCAAACAAGAAAACTATGCAGGAAGCCAAAGAAAATTAACCAACGTGTTGTTAGCCGCTACAAGCTGCGGGATTTACTGAGGGGATCCGAGCACTTATGGGCTGAATGGTTCGATGTGTGATAAGGATGATCTAACTAACTAACTAACTAACTAACTAACTAACTAACTAACTAACTAACTAACTAACTAACTAACTAAGTTAGACTAACTAACTAACTAACTAACTAACTGACTGACTGACTGACTGACTGACTGACTGACTGACTGACTGACTGACTGACTGACTAACTAACTAACTAACTATTAATATACCTTAGGATATGTAATGTATATCCAAAATAGATTTTTCCACATTTTGTGTAGATTCTCATGACAGTTATCTGTGTACATGTGTGTGTGTGTGTGTGTGTGTGTGTGTGTGTGTGTGTGTGTGTGTGAAAGTGTCAGTGTGTGTGTGTAGCATGCACACTAGACAATTCATGTATGAAAGATGAGTGGTTGGAGGGGCTGAATGTAAGACAGATCAGCGTGCCCAATTTGTGACATTTTGAAAATAAATTTCATTCTTTCGAATTTTCGTTCTTTCCTTTCTTCGTTCGTTCGTTCTGTCGATGTCACACTGTCCAGTAATTTCTCTCCAATTTTCCCGTTGCTATGACGAACATCAGCGGTTCTCTTCTCAAGACATGCTCAAACAACGCGGAATGTCCCCTTCTGATGTGAGTTACCAGTTCTGTTTGTGAGTGAACTTCTTTCAAGATATGTTCAGTACTATTTCTTCCCGTGCACAGTGTGCTCATCATTCTTCTATAAAACGACATTTCCGCAGCTTCCACATAAATCTCCACTAGTCTGCTAATTGCAGTTATACGCTTCCGATCATCAGAAATGGCTTGTATTAGTTCCTGAAACCTCTATTGTATATAATCCCATCATTCTGTCGCGTCAGTGACTTATGAGAGTATGGAGCCGGTCGCCCATGAAAGTCGTGGCGTGCTGATGAGCGTAATCTAGCCTAGGAATCAACATACAGCTGAAAGATGCTAGTGTTGACCGCAATATCCTGAAACAGGATGGAAACGCGGGGAAAAAAGAATGTTATGATTACATTCTTACAACGCTAACACGTAATAGCTTATGTTTTCATGTGTTTACAAACTTTATTCCAAAACAGAGGATCAAAGCTCTAAGTGCAATCATCAGGAACTACACACCTCATCATCCTAGCACAACAAGTACTTGAACCTGCCTTGAACAGTCATGCAACCTGAACATCTGGCGCCCATTTAGTCCAGGTCATCTGAATTCTACATCAAGTCTAGATCGCACCGGATGACATTTACAAGCTATTTCCCCTGTCTGGTTCGATTATGTGTTTGATTGGAGAATAATGTTATCTTTTATATCCGGCGCAATTAACTATGTTTACACGATCACACATTTTAAGACGCAATAGAGCGCCTAAGTACACAGCGTTTGGCTAAGTAGAATGTACCTAGATCAGGGGCGTGCTTGTAGACAGGTGTGCGCTTCAAAGAGTTCATGTAGTTCTGGCTCCCCGATTTGTAGTCAATCTGATCCGATCCTATAAAAATGATTCTACCTTGTTCAACCTGCTTTCTCAGCCTTGGTTATAAAATATTCTAACTTGTTCAACCTGTTTTCTCAATCTTGGTTATAAAATATTCTAACTTGTTCAACCTGCTTTCTCTGTCTTGGTTATAAAATATTCTACCTTGTTCAACCTGTTTTCTCAGTCTTGGTTATAAAATATTCTACCTTGTTCAGCCTGCTTTCTCAGCCTTGGTTATAAAAGAGGTGGTTCCAGAAATATTGTTCTAACATAGAACTAGGAGACGAAGTTGATAGCAAAAAGCTGGTAATACCATAAGCTCGGAAGGACGCTAGTTCGAAGACGCAAGGGCTATTCACTTATCAAAGTGAGGGAGAGATTAGGCACCTATACCTCCGTACATTCAAGCCTATAGAATATGATGGTGCTATCATGAATCCGACCCATAGCAGGAAAATGCTACCGGACATTTTAAAAAAATAGTGCTAGGAATCATGCCAGTTTTAGTCAACAGAATATGAACTGTCATATATTGTTAGTGTCAGTGCATGTGGCTTAAGGGTGATGAGCGCTGTTTCACAACTCCGACATACCAGGTTCGATGTCAGAAGCAGGACATTTGGAAGCAGTTCCAAATGCGTTGACATTCATAATGGTATGAAGCGTCGGCCGCTCAGGAAGCATTAGCAAACTACTGATCGTAAGCTTGCCTTGTAAATCACAAACATATAACAATTAGTGGGGTTGATTGCAATGCCATGTAAAGCCGTGCAACTAACTTGATTGTTGTACTGTTAGTATGGGAGAATAGAGAGTAGATGCTCTTCTGCCTGTCCGAAAGACATGTTTTTGAATCCCTTTTGAGGCGGATTTTTAAAATTGACTTGGACTTCAAGGTCGATCCAGCCTAAGATGGGGACCAGGAAATTATCTTGGGAAATAAAGTGACCAGCTGGACACTGACCACGTCACCCATCAAGTGCCGATTGGTCTACACAAAGCACCATATGCGCAGTTTGTATAAAGACTGGTCTAAGGGCCCTCTACTTTGCTGACATTGTTAGTGTCGGCGTCTGCTGTTTAGGTGTAGTGAAAGAAGTTTCACAATCCCGACATCCCGGGTTGGAAGTCAGCCATAGGTCATTTAGAAACAATCCGCTTTGCGTTGGTTTTCACAAAGGTATAAGGCGTCGGTTTTCACAAAGGTATAAGGCGTCGGCGGTTCAGAAAGCAGTGACAAATTACTGCACGTAAAATGACTATGTAATTCGCAAATAGCCAAAGAGTGCTGGGGTTTACTGTGACTGCAACTAACTTTCTTTTAAAACCAAAAATATTGTTAGTATGGGAGTGGCGCTGCTGTAGAGGCTAGATGTTCGTCTGGTGACCCTATGGTCATAGGTTCAAATCCGCATTGAGAATGGCTTTTAAAACTGGGCTTTGAGGTCGACCCAGTTTAAAACTGTTTACCAGAAGTAAAGATAACCAAAGGGATACTGACCATATCAATCAGCAAGTGCTCGTTGGTCAAACTGTGTTTTTGTTTTCAGATTGACTGCTGTAATAACGCAGGTGATGAGTGGAGTTGGAGAACATTCGGCAGATAGTTGTTTGTTATCGTCTCCATTTCACTACAGTAGGCAAAGAATCTCATTTCGGAGACAGTGGCTACAGTCACCGACCAGTATGGTCACCGTTTACAAGGAAAGTAGTGACAGATTGCTTTCTTTAGAGATGCCTAGAAAATCATGTTTCGTCACGAAACAAGTGAAAATTATAAATTCATTGAGAAAATAATGTTTGGACAATCAAGACTTTTTGGAGGCATGTTTTAGGAGGAAAAAATTAGTTGCATATCCTTTACAGTACATCGCAGTCAACACCAGCAATTTATTGCTGTTGTCTTCTCTTGGTAAGTTTACGGTCAGTAGTTTGCCATTGCTTTCTGAACGACCGGCACCCATACCATTTCGTAAAAATCAATGAAAGGCGGTCTGCTGTCAAATCACCCACAGCTGTGTTTCGAACGCGGGTATGCGGGATTACGAACTGCCTCTGTAACACCTTCGCCAATGAGCCGGTATTTTAAGAGAAGTAAAGCTTTAAAAAAAAACAAAAAAAACTTGGTGACAACTGTTAAACTTCATGGGAAATAGCTCGAGTGGTAGACAAACTCATACACATCTGGATGACTTGGCCACATGACATGACCTGGAGAATAACATAGAGCTGACCCAAGGGTCTGGTGATCGTATATGACGACAAACCATGACCCCGGCAAGCTGATCAGCATGGTACATGATGGTTGTGCTGATGTGATATATATCACTCCATCCATCATGTGCCATGCCGATAAGCGTGGGCGGTCATGTTTTTCCATCTCACTCGATCACCAGAGTCGTGGATCAGCTCCGTGTTCCTGTCTCGACCATGCCATGTGGCCAAGCCATTTAGGTATTTACTTCTCGGTCTTCCCCTTGATCTCTTCCCTTCGATCTTGCAGTCGTCACCAAGTTCTCCAAGTCACTTCTTTTCATAACATGCCCAACAAATTTTGACTGTCTACGTCTAATGACGCTAATCATTACTTGTAGTTCATGTGATTTATTTTTTTAAAATGTTTATTTTTTGCTGATAGCATATTATCGCCAGGAGATTATAGATTCTAATGTTTTGCCCGCCATTTTTAATATGTAGTTAATTTTTATTGAGTCATTGTAGTATTTCAAACAGTACCTGTTGATTTGTAATATATCTGTGATAAGTTCGTGATTGTTGCACAGTTTTCCATTTTGACACGTGCTCACAATTGGAAACACATAGAGACGGTTGTTTTCAGCATCTATAAAACGCGTGAACAAGTAAGTATACAACGAATCTTCTATTCTTTGAAAGAACAATCTGTTAGGCTCAACCATTCTCTTCTATTGTATTGTACGATTCTACCGTGTTGTTCTCGAACGCCCCTCCTGTTGTGTGTTTATTTTGAGACAATAAAGGTGCTTGCATGCTCAGATGACCCCCATGAGTTATGCTGTAGAGTCCCTCCTTTTGAACTGGTCAAAAGACGAAATACACAAAATTTCTCTCTTGTAGTTACAAACGGGATAGACAAAGGCTAGGAAAAATAAACCCGAAAAACTGCTTCTCTACGTCAGCAGTACTGGACCACAGGCTTCACGAAACAGTCCACCAAGCTGTTGTTGATGTTCACGAAACACTCAACTTGTCCCGATATCGTACACACTTTCCCCAAGGTTTTCCAGTTTGAGTGTATTTCCCCCAGCTGGATTTATGTGTTCCTTATCACCCTTTACGTCACTGCCTTGTTCTTTGTTTTTGATGTTTTCGCCACATTCACATCCACACATTGATTTTTTCACCGTCTTTCAAATTCCCAGCATGATGAAGGCTCGTGGAATTTACTTTTCTTATCTAGTGCACTCAAATGTAAATGTTTCTCGCTGTATGTAAACAAACAAGCATACATAGAAAATAGAACATGAATCGCTGGCATTCACTGAATGGCGTCGTGTCCTCTTTAGATATTTGCCTATAATTATGGCAATCCCATATCGCTTATATATAGCTCTTATTCGTTTTACATTTTCTTTTTGTACATCTTCAGTGTACGGCGTGATTTCATAGGGCACGCAATAGATGTTTTAATTGTTGGGAAAATCCTTGAGGCCACTGAACTCTCTACAGGTATCGACCGGCGCTACATGGTGGAGAAGTAGTAAACTCTCCTGGGGCTGCTTTGTCCTGGCATCCAGGGAGTCTCCGTGGTGAAGCGGTCAAACCGTCTGACTCGGGCTACGAAGGTTGTGGGTTCGGTTCCGGGCCTCGTCTTTCGGTTCACGAGTGCATTTTTTTCTTTCCTGAGATTCCTGGGGGTTGTTGCTGGAGCTACGGAGTTCGTGTCTTTGTGCGACACTTTCGGCAGTTCTGTAGAAAGTGAAAGAGACTGAACCATATGGGATAAAGACATGGTGCAATGAAGTCGACTCTTTCGACTTTTAAGAGACCTTATTTTATCCAGGGCAGTGAGGCAATGTGTGATTTGTAAAAACAAACAACTGTGCATGTGTGACGTGTTAAATATACAGATTAATGGATCTTGGTTTCTTCTTATCGGCAGAGTTAACGAGGGACAAGAAACAAAATGAATGAAACACAGATAGACGGAATCATGAAAAGGGATATTGGGTGTTATGGTAAACAAAGAAATACATACAGAAGGAAGTAAAGACAGTATGTTAGAAGAGAAGCCGGGGGAGGAGGAGGCGGAGGAGAAGGAGGAGAAGGAGGAGGAAGGGGAGGATGATTATGAGGAGGAGAAGGAGCAGCAGCAGCAGCAGCAGCAGCAGCAGCAGAAGAAGAAGAAGAAGAAGAAGAAGAAGAAGCAGAAGAAGAAGAAGAAGAAGAAGAAGAAGAAGAAGAAGAAGAAGAAGAAGAAGACGATGAGATAGCTGGTCTTACGCCAACCTACCCTAGTCGCCGCTTACGACATGCATGGCAGTTTACAATGTTGCTATTCTATTCTTAACTTTTGGGCTTCTGTATCACTCCTTGGATAGTTGGCTTTGCTGCTGCCAAATACGTGTATCAGGAAACAGCTGTACGAACTCTGGGCACAGACGTCGAACGGTTTACAGGCGAAAAACTGCATACTGTCTAATACATTACATCATCATCACGTGCCATGTCGTTCAGCATGGGCGGTCATGTTCCGCAATCTCACACGACCACCAGGTTCTGAAACAATGCAGCTAAATGTATAAATACATACAAGACTACACATGGTAAAGCCGGTGCTGTGTAATACACACCTAACACACATAAAAACCACTCACACATTTACACATAAACACGCATACTAAGATACACGTGGTGTGGTGTTGTCAATTATTATCTGTTTCAACACACACTCTCCGTGTGACCGAATTTTCCGACCAGATCGCAAAACAGGCTTCCAAACACAAGATGTCCCATATCAGAGTGACTGGCGATGGCCCAAATGTGTGAAACACTAACAGTACATGCTATATATTTTATTGGCAGCGTAAATTATTTTCTAGTACTTTTTTTCAGTTTAGCGGTCTACTGGACTTCTCTTTGGGATAATTAGCTGACGGGAGATTTTTAATGTGTGCAACTGGCACGTGAGACCTGCTAGTGTTTCATCCTTATTCGAGCAGAAGATTACTATATATTAGAGCAGATTCGAGCAGTCAGACTTGTGCAGAGTTATAATCAATCACATTGAGCCGGGAGTGCAGGGAGTGGCCAGCAGGGGCCACGGAAGTGGAAATCCAGCAACTAATTTAGGATAATGCTCGCTCTGGTGATGTGATTGTCTACACAGATGGGTCGGTGTTGAGAGTTAGGAGAAGTGCCTGGGGGTTCTTAGCAAAAGCTAATGGTCGACGTTTGGTGCAGGAGAGCCTGGCATATGATACCACAAAATTTAGCTTGAGAATGGAGTTGGAGGCGGTTACTGCAGCTTTCCGCTGGATGGAGAATACGACACACACACACACACACACACACACACACACACACACACACACACACACACACACACATCGTGATTGTAACTGACTCAGAAAGCATGCTGAGGAAGTTGAGGACAGGCAAGCTTCGGGCAGAGTGGCTTGCTTCGCTCCGGAGGTCACGGGTGACAAGCATCGCCTGGATCTTTTCTCCGGGACATGCCGGTGTCCTGGGGAATGAACAGGCGGACAGATTGGCTGGCTCTGCAAAACTTGGTGGAGTATTGATGCATGACAAGGCAGACGTGGTTGCGGCCTTGTGGGAGCATTTGTACATCTCGGAAGAGCAAATGGATCACCATGGTCTGGCAAGAATGAGACAGCGAAGAGCCCGGAAAGGTTAACCCGGTCAACAAATTCCCGCAGAAGTAGGATGTGTCGGCCTAACGGCGCAAGAACGCAGCTCTGCTGTAAACAGGCACAACGCAATCACGTCCGAAAAAAAAAAACTCCGGATGAACGAAGAAGAAGAGGAAGAAGAAGAAGAAGAAGAAGAAGAAGAAGAAGAAGAAGAAGAAGAAGAAGAAGAAGAAGAAGAAGAAGAAGAAGAAGAAGAAGAAGAAGAAGAAGAGGAAGAAGAAGAAGAAGAAGAAGACAGCGAGGAGTGACGAGGGTATACGGCCGACGCTCGGAGGAAAGGAGAGACGGACATATAATTGGATTACTACTGGTACTTCTTCTTCTTCTTCTTCGTTCATCCGGAGTTTTTTTTTCCGGATGTGATTGCGTTGTGCCTGTTTACAGCAGAGCTGCGTTCTTGCGCCGTTAGGCCGACACATCCGACTTCTGCGGGCGTTTGTTGACCGGGTTAACCTTCCCGGCTACTGGTAATATTGGTGTTAAAACTCTTCGCTGGTTGCTGAGGATGGGGACGGAGCGCTTATGGGAATGCCCCGAATGCTGTGATGTCGGTTCCTAAATCAATCAATCAATCAATCAATCAATCGAGCAGACTAGACAACAAATACACTTTCTCAAGATCCGTACGAAGAATAAGATCGACGTTTGTTTTTGATGTTGTAGCAAATATCCACTTAATGACGCCTCTGTGGTCTTTTCAAATTAGAATAGGATGTAGTCTTACTAAGCACGTCAGTCAGCCTCAGACAGACATACAGACAGACATACAGACATGCAGGCGGACAGACATACATGCAGGTAGATAGGGAGACAGATAGACAGGAAGGCAGGCTGACAAGCAGGCAGGCATGTATTCAGACAGACAAAAGACCAGACAGACAGACATACAGACAGACAGACATGCAGGCGGACAGACATACATGCAGGTAGATAGGGAGACAGATAGACAGGAAGGCAGGCTGACAAGCAGGCAGGCATGTATTCAGACAGACAAAAGACCAGACAGACAGACATACAGACAGACAGACATGCAGGCGGACAGACATACATGCAGGTAGATAGGGAGACAGATAGACAGGAAGGCAGGCTGACAAGCAGGCAGGCATGTATTCAGACAGACAAAAGACCAGACAGACAAAACACAGACCAGGCAGGCAGAAAAAATAACTAAGCTGGCATGCATACATACAGACAGATAGACAGACATCCACACACCCATCCACCCAGACAGACAGGCAGACGTGGAGGTAGGCAGGAAAGCAGACAGACAAATAGAGGAGCACACACACACACACACAAACACACACACACACACACACACACACACACACTCACTCACACACAAACAATGCACTCATAGCGAATTCTACTCACAAATATCGCATACACATACTAACACTACCCACAATATTATACACAAATACCATAAAATACTGTTTATGCAGGTACGCCGCGCCCAGTGTAATCGACATCGTAGATTAGCATTACTGACAAACATTACAACCTTTCGGGTACGTCTGCCGGTATAATTAGCATTGCCAACGCATACATATTCACATCTCTGTGGTTTTATTGTCAGGCGCTATCATTAAACACGCTAGTATGCCTTTAGTACTTACAAACATTACATACTTCCTACATCTGTCTCGCGTTATTATTAATGTTTGGACTGCAATACATATATTATTTTTTCTGTGTTGTTGCACTTGCTGTTACCAGGTGTGTACTATTGCTAATCATCATCATCATCATCATCATCATCATCATCATCATCATCATCATCATCATCATCATCATCATCATCATCATCATCATCATCATCATCATCATCATCATCATCATCATCATCATCAAGTGCCATGCCAGCTGGCATCGGCGTTCATGCCTCTCCACATATCTCGGTGTTTTGTTTTCTGGAACAACTCTGCTGATGATATTCCTCCATGCCACCGTCTCAATCTATCAAGCATCATTTATTTCCCTTGGTCGGCCACTGCCTCTCTTCCCCTCGATCTTTTCAGCCGTCACGATGTTCTCCACTACCTCTCTTCCCCTCGATCTTTCCAGCTGTCACGATTTTCTCAACTGTCTCTATTCCCCTTAATTTTTCCAGCCGTCACGATTTTCTCAATGCTTCTAAATATCCTTCATGTCCTGTGCAGGATGTTGTGATCAATCCCAGGTTGATTCTCTAAGAAATTTTACGTTCAGTAATTTGCCATTGCTTTCTGAAGAATTCAATAATTAAGACCAACCTAATGCTGGTGTAGGGAGTGAACGCCCTAATTCGACGATCAGCTCACCGGAAGTTTAAGAGCGAGTCCTCGTATCTTATCGGCCACGTCGGCTACTTCCTATCATAATTACGAGGGTAAGTTAATAAGTAAGTCACAAATGGCTGTAGAAAAATAACTAAATATAATAACAACTTGAAACAAGTTTATTTGTATACATACATTGTCCCTTTATTTCTCAACATAATGTCCACCAACTTTGATACGCTTATCCTATAGCTTTATCAGTCCTCCCGAACCGACTGCATGGAACTGCGTGCTTTGTTTTAATTTACCTGCCATCCCACAGAACTGTGTGACTTACTTATTGACTCACCCTCGTAACGCTTTCTACCCAGTTATGCACAGCTTTACGGAATAAACATTTGTCAGCATAAACACTGAAAACCCACCTTCGCGGGAGACATTTCACGAATGACGCCGAATTGAATGTGACGTGAAAACGTGGTTTAGAAAACAGAGCACGTAGTTCTATGCCGCAGGTTTGGGAGGGTGATAAAACGATTGGATAAGTGCATCAATGCTGGTGGAAATTATGTTGAGAAATAAAGTGACAATGTATTTATAAAAATAAACTGGTTTCAAGTTGTTATCATATTTAGTTATATTTCTACAGCCATTTGTGACTTACGTATTAACTTACCCTTGTATGTTGCTTTACGGATCTACGACAAGCGCTGTGGCCTATTAGCAGTGAACATTTATGATCTGTTTAAGTCCCCGCTAATCACTGGTATCATGAAGGCCAATAGACTACAATGGCTGGGGCATATAGAAAGAATGGAAGATAATTATTAATAGGGAAACAAAACTCGCTTACACTCAGGAAATAAATGACCGTAGACCAAGAAGGCGGTGGAGAGATAATACATATACAGACCTACAAGCACTTGGAAACAACGACTGGCAAGAGAAGGTCCACCAGAGAGACGAATGGAGACGGATTGTATCTGCAGCAAAGAACCTCAATGGCTCGGAACGCTGAAGAAGAAGAAGAAGAAGTGTTTCACAATATCCCGACATATGAAATAGGCTGCCGTCCAATCGGAAGCAGGCCGTTTCGAGTTGATTTAGATGGTATATCAGTCGTTCAGAAAGCAATGGCAAACTTCTGAATGTAAAAGGTCTCTACTATATTACTAACAGCAAGAAACTGCTAGGGGTGACTGCTAAGTCCTGTAAAGGATATCTTCTTCTTCTTCTTCGTTCATCCGGATTTTTTTTTCGGATGTGACGGCGCTGTGCCTGTTTACAGCAGAGCTGCGTTCTTGCGCCGTTAGGCCGACACATCCGACTTCTGCGGGCATTTGTTGACCGGGTTAACCTTCCCGGGGGTTTCTTAGGACGTTTGAATCTCACTGTTGTGGTGTTATCCCCCATCCTAGCTGGCCCATATAGAGCAGCCAAAGACATCCTGGTCAACCCTCAAGGGAAGGCAGGGGCAGACCATGGGCATTCTCCGCCATCCAAGGAGGCTTCCATACTTGCAGAGCCATCACACAGCGCTCTGGTACTGGGCTCACCCAAGGAATCGTCACGTCCTGCACATGGCTGCTTAGCCTCACTTCCGTATATTGGGCCTTCCGTTCACCATAGGCTTTTCCTCCGGAAACCAGAAGAATGCAGTCTGAAGATGACATCCACACAGTGAGCTTTCGATTAAGACTTTCCACATAATGGATTTGCTATCCAAGCAATATTCCATTTCGTGCCACTAGGACACTTTTTCCACCTTTTATGAAGCCCACACAGTGAGCTTTCGATTTGGACTTTTCACGTTATGGATTTGCTATCCAAGCAATATTCCATTTCGTGTCACTAGGACACTTTTTCCACCATTTACGAAGCCCACACAGTGAGCTTTTGATTCGGACTTTCCACGTAATGGATGTGCTATCCAAGCAATATTCCATTTCATGCCTCTGGGACGCTTTTGTAACCGACATACCTGTGGTATGAAGTGTGGCAGTCTAAATACATCTTCATGCACCTTTAGATGATAAATGAAAAATGGCGGACGGCTGGTGGCTGAACTAGCTGGTTTTGCCGTATGCAGTAATGTGTATGCAACTGCTGGTTTTCTAGTGACTGCAGCTTCTATCAACGATAAACTGTAATGTCGATGGCGGAATGTTGTGTTGGTTCTCTGGCATCGGCCTTTTCCATGCATGTGTGTGAGTGCTTTTGTATGTTGGGACTGCTGTCTGTTTCACTTTTTACATGGGACAGTGAGAAGCATGTTTTGCGATATTCACTGGCACAGGAATGGGACATTACGGGGCGACCCTTTGTCATGAAACTGGATTCGCGCCTTACGACTAATGCTTGGCAATAAATGCTCTGGAAGATAGGGAACTTCAACTCTTATCCCCGATGTATTGGCCTTCAGGTCAACTAAACCCTTGAGAGTGCTTGCATCAATCGGAGTTATTTTCTCCCGACCGGTTCCAAAATACTGTCTTCACGGGAACTATGTTGTAGTGCTCTTGTACCCTTCCCCAAGCCCAGACAACAGCTGTGTGGTGCAACACCGGTACTGGAACTTTCCATCTGCGTGGATTGTTAAGAATGTAACAAGTTATGGTTCATCAGCATGGTCGAATGGATAAGAGTGTTCGTTCTTTAACATCCTGTGTGCATATGCTGAGGTAAAGAGTTCAGCCCCTTCTACAGTCGGCTGGGCTAAAATGTTGGCTTCTTGTCCTTGACTTGGGGACGTACATTACATGTTCCTCTGAAGTCGGAGTGGGTTGGCCTGATAGCGAGGGAAAGCTAATCCACACTCAAAATTCAGCCCAGTGCTACTAGAAGTATCGTGTATGACCTACGCTTGAGGTCAAAGCGAACGAGCGAGCGCCAAAAAACAAAAGTCCATCACAACGCGTACGGAATTGGATGCGATTAAGCGTAGGTTACTAATGCTTTCCAACGTATTTTAGGTATTATATTGACAACAGAATCCAAACCCATGGGTTAAAAAAAAAAAAAGAAAAACTGTTTCGATTAGCTCATTTCTAATCATTGAGTTGTTGCTGCTTTGTGAAAACGATAGAGTGGCGACATGTGTTATTAAATACATTACCGGTTTTGTTGTCGCCATTCATAACTAAGCGGCCTTTCACACACTATGAATACACTTCGGAATAGGTTGCTAGGGGAACGCATAACGTATTCGAAACACAGCTGCGGGCTTTTTGGAAGCAGACTGCCTTGCGTTGGTATTTTATACAATGTTATGAGTGTCGGTCATTCAGAAAGCAATAGCAAACTCATCATCATCGTCATCCTGTGCCATGCCGGCTGGCGTGGACAATCATGTCTTTTCACAAACTGCGATCTCCGACTGCATGAATCTTCTTCTTCTTCTTCTTCCTCTTCTTTTCTCTTCTTCTTCTTCTTCTTCTTCTTCTTCTTCTTCTTCTTCTTCTTCTTCTTCTTCTTCTTCTTCTTCTTCTTCTTCTTCTTCTTCTTCTTCTTCGTCTTCTTCTTCTTCTTCTTCTTCTTCTTCTTCTTCTTCTTCTTCTTCTTCTTCTTCTTCTTCTTCTTCTTCTTCTTCTTCTTCTTCTTCTTCTTCTTCGTCTTCTTCTTCGTCTTCTTCTTCTTCTTCTTCTTCTTCTTCTTCTTCTTCTTCTTCTTCTTCTTCTTCTTCTTCTTCTTCTTCTTCTTCTTCTTCTTCTTCTTCTTCTTCTTCTTCTTCTTCTTCTTCTTCTTCTTCTTCGTCTTCTTCTTCGTCTTCTTCTTCTTCTTCTTCTTCTTCTTCTTCTTCTTCTTCTTCTTCTTCTTCTTCTTCTTCTTCTTCTTCTTCTTCTTCTTCTTCTTCTTCTTCTTCTTCTTCTTCTTCTTCTTCTTCTTCTTCTTCTTTTTCTTCTTCTCCTTCTTCTTCTTCTTCTTCTTCTCCTTCTTCTCCTTCTTCTCCTTCTCCTTCTTCTTCTTCTTCTTCTTCTTCTTCTTCTTCTTCTTCTTCTTCTTCTTCTTCTTCTTCTTCTTCTTCTTCTTCTTCTTCTTCTTCTTCTTCTTCTTCTTCTTCTTCTTCTTCTTCTTCTTCTTCTTCTTCTTCGTTTTTCCAGAGAGTCTTTTTTTTTTTTTTTTGCGGTCTTGAGCCGATAGGTCGACACATCCGACTTATGCGGGCATGTGTTGACCGGATTAACCTTCCCGCGTACTGCAAGGATCAATTCATATGTTGACTCCCTTTCGTGCCATGACATAAGACTGTCAAGGAATCTTCTCCCGCTGTCTTCTTCTTCCAACGTCTTCCAACAGATGCGCTCTATTTTTTTTTATTGTTTAACTGAAGCCTGCTATTGTCCTTTCCCATCATTCTTTATGAGTTCGTTACAACAATCACAGCATGCGTGTGCAGTTTGTTCTCCAGCCAGCGGAACGTCGCTGTCCATTTTAAGCCATCCATCCATCATGTGCCAAGCCGGTAAGCGTGGGCGGTCATGTTCTGCCATCTCACTCGATCACCAGAATCGTGGATCAACTCTGTGTTTCTGTCTCGACCATGCCACAAGGCCAAGCCATCCAGGTACTTGCTTCTAGATCTTCCCCTTGGTCTGTTCCCCTCCATCTTGTCAGTTGTCACCAAGTTCTCCAATTTATTTCTTCTCATAACATGCCCAAAAAATTGTGACTGTTTACGTCTAATGACTATAATCAGTTTACGATCTTCATTTGTTTCTTGAAGAACTTGTTCATTGGTCTTTCTGGCTGTCCATGGTATTCTTTGAATTTTAAGCATGAGCACAATTATACAAAGCTGTAGAAACACCGAGATTCGAACGTGTCGTTTCTAAATGAGAGCAACGCCTTGCATGAGGAACAATTGCACTTCACCAGTTTTAGAACCGCTGTAAAATATATGCACAGATTTACGTACATATAAGCCATGCTATAGTTGGGTGCAAAAAGTTCATTACTGAATGAGTCAAGTATCTGAACTTTCACCTCATGACCCTGATCTAAAGCCAACAATGGAAAGTAGTTCTCGCAGGAGTACTTTAATCATGATATCTGACGAAGTTATATGTTTGCGCTTTCTGTTCGCGGAAATTGTTTTCCACTCTACTCTGCCATAGGCATTACTATATGGATTACTATACAATCTTCTATCCTAAACATCCCTGGAGATGTGGACATCAAGAAAAATACGTTGTATGTCATTAAAATAAAAACTATAAAATACAGAGGTTCTAGAAAAACTAGGAATGAAAAAAGAGTTGATGAAATAATTAAAACAGAGGCAAGGAAATATTTCAGCCAAGTTAAAAGACATAAGACTTATAAAAACCACACTGGAGGGCAAGGTTGAAGGCAAGCGAGCAAATGGTAGACAATGATACAAGTGGGAAGATAACATCAAGAGATGGGCGAGCATCAGTCTGATATAATATACAATCAAAGCGATAATCAGACTGTGGTGGAGACCCATTGCAGTCGGCCTTCATTGTGGCTTCGGCACCTGACTGATTGATCCTAAACAGTTGTTTCTCAAGCTCACTATGTTCCAACTATTTCGAATTTGTGGGATGGCTGGCTGGTTGGAAGGCATCTGTTAAATATGGCTTCTAACTCTTGAATCTGTTGCGTTGTTGAATAGAAATATCAACACGTTCATCCGCATTCGTAGGTGTAGAAGGTAAGACGTAGATATAAACGACATTCGTAGGTGTAGAAGGTAAGAAGTAGATATAAACGACATTCGTAGGTGTAGAAGGTAAGACGTAGATATAAACGACATTCGTAGGTGTAGAAGGTAAGAAGTAGATATAAACGACATTCGTAGGTGTAGAAGGTAAGAAGTAGATATAAACGACATTCGTAGGTGTAGAAGGTAAGAAGTAGATATAAACGACATTCGTAGGTCTAGAAGGTAAGAAGTAGATATAAACGACATTCGTAGGTGTAGAAGGTAAGAAGTAGATATAAACAACATTCGTAGGTGTAGAAAGGTAAGAAGTAGATATAAACGACATTCGTAGGTGTAGAAGGTAAGAAGTAGATATAAACGACATTCGTAGGTCTAGAAGGTAAGAAGTAGATATAAACGACATTCGTAGGTGTAGAAGGTAAGAAGTAGATATAAACAACATTCGTAGGTGTAGAAGGTAAGAAGTAGATATAAACGACATTCGTAGGTGTAGAAGGTAAGAAGTAGATATAAACGACATTCGTAGGTGTAGAAGGTAAGAAGTAGATATAAACGACATTCGTAGGTGTAGAAGGTAAGAAGTAGATATAAACGACAAACTACCATAACACGTAGCATACCCTCTAGTCTTTACTTCTGTCTTCTACATCTGTGAGAGCCGAACCATTCATCTGAATTTATTTATGAGCTGCGTTGATGACCAGGTCATCTGAGACTTGTAAAGGGACTATTTTATTTAAACTTAAGAGTAGTCCATACACGTGCTATTACTTCTAGTGCACTTGACTCAATTATGGGCGTGGATTAGTTTTCCCTATTACCAATGTCCCTCGCCATCAGGCGAACCCACTCCGACTTCTAAAGTACTTGTAATTTACATCCACAAGGAAAAAGAAACATGGCTTGAGGAAAACTGCAAGGAAATTGAAAATCAACACAACACCCGGAATACCAAATTACTGCAGAAAAGAATTAATGACATCACTAACAAAAGAACACACACATCAACCACCCATCCATCATGTGCCATGCCGATAAGCGTGGGCGGTCATGTTCTGCCATCTCACTCGATCACCAGAGACGTGGACCAGCTCCGTGTTCCTGTCTCGACCATGCCATGTGGCCAAGCCATCCAGGTATTTACTTCTCGGTCTTTCCCTTGGTCTCCTCTCTTCGATCTTGCCAGTTGTCACCAAGTTCTCCAAGTCATTTCTTCTCATAACATGCCCCACAAATTTTCACTGTCTATGTCTATTGAGTCTAATCAGTTTACGATCTTCATTTGTTTCTTGAAGGACTTGTTCATTGGTTTTTGTGTCTGTCCACGGTATTTTTTGCATTTTCCTCAGAAACCACATTTCCACAGCCATCAGATGTTCTTCAGCTTGGCTGCTCATTGTCCACGCTTCACATCCATATAAAAGTATAGGTTCTATGTAGCACTTCAACACTCTTTTTCTCTTTTCAACTGATATCTTTTTATTGGCCAGTATGTTTTCCATCTTGCAAAAGGCTATCTTCGCAATGGCAGTTCTTGTTCTAATCTCTTCAAGGCATCTCCCATTAGATGTTATGACTGTTCCGAGATAACAGTATCGATTCACTTGTTTAAGAATATGTCCATTTACTCTTATATCATTTTGTGGTATTTCCTTCTTAACAGTGACGACCATAATCTGTGTCTTCTTACTATTCAATTCTAACCCTAGTTGTTCACTGTGTGCAACAACCGCATCTACTAAATTTTGCAGGTCCTGTTCATTGTCTGCAATCAAGAATGTATCATCTGCATATCTAATGTTATTTATGTATCGTCCCCCAGTGTTGATTCCTTCCATATCTTCTATATTTCGGAACATATTCTCACTGTACAGGGAAACAAGATTTGGAGACATTACATATCGCTGTCTCATACCTCTTTTGATAGGCTGATATTGGCCTAAATCGTTCTCAAGTCTGATGGCAGCTTGTTGTTTCCAATATATGTTTTTTACAAGTCTAAGGTCTTTCCATCAATGTGTAGATCTTCAAGCATTCTTATCATGTCGGCATGTCTCACTTTATCGAAAGCCTTTGTGTAGTCAATAAAGCCTTCTACAAACCCACATTGTTCTTCTCCTATTTCGGGTTGTATTTTCTTCCTATCTGTTTGCATGATAATTCTCAGCAAAATCTTCGTGATGTGGCTCATTATACTAATTGTTCAATCTTTATCACACTCCAAGGCTCCTGATTTCTTCGGGATTTCAGCGGACTGTAAGTCTAAACACATGTCAGCTGTTTGTAAGTGTAAACACAAGTCAGGTGTTTGTAAATCAGTGTTCTTCGCTGTTCACCTTTCTAGAATCTCAGTACCCTCCTCTTCTTCTTCTTCTTCTTCTTCTTCTGAGTTCGTCCGGAATGTTGTGTAAGATGTGATTGCTTTGTACCTGTTTACAGCAGAGCTGCGATATTTGTACCTGTTGGCCGACACATCCGACTTCTTCAGACATTTGTTGACCGGGTTAACTTGCTCTTCTTCTTTAGCCGACGATGTCTTAAGGATTATTCTGAAACACTTCAGTTCCAAAATTGTCAATGTCCTTCTTTTAATGGTGTACAGCTGACGTATTTCTGTACGTTGCCAAGGAAATGATGGGTACAATCAGCAGATAGAGAGTTAGTCAGAGACCGAGGATGGTAGAATCTCTGAGATCCCGGGAAAGTTAATAGGACGGTTTACCCTTCTGGGGCAATGGCGCAACATGCTGTTCTTATCTGAAGTCACTGGACAGATGAAATTCGAAAAGAGCAGGCCGATTGGGGCTCAGACAAGATTTAAACATAAAATAATCACCCCACAAGAATAATGTTTTTATCATGTGTTGTTTTGATGTACATATATTTATAGTGTGTGTGGTTCGTATGTATGCACACGTTTACAGCTTTGTTGTGCTTTAATGAAAACATTCAAAGCATTGTGGTAGCGATATAGACACAGTTATTGCATCGTGGTAGCGATATAGACACAGTTATTGCATCGTGGTAGCGATATAGACACAGTTATTGCATCGTGGTAGCGATATAGGCACAGTTATTGCATCGTGGTAGCGATATAGACACAGTTATTGCATCGTGGTAGCGATATAGACACAGTTATTGCATCGTGGTAACGATATAGGCACAGTTATTGCATCGTGGTAGCGATATAGACACAGTTATTGCATGGTGGTAGCGATATAGACGCATTTATTGCATCGTGGTAGCGATATAGACAGTTATTACATCGTGGTAGCGATAAAGACACAGTTATTGCATCGTGGTAGCGATATAGACACTGTTAGTGCATCGTGGTAGTGATATAGACACAGTTATTGCGCCATGGTAGCGATATACACACATGTATAACATTGTGATAGTGATTTATACACATTTATAGCTTGTTGGATCGGACGTGGATGTCTACAGTACTGTCATGGTCTTATATGTGTAAGGAAGAATGTAAGTGCCGGTATGTAAGCGAGAGTCAGTGTAAGCGTAGCTGAGGTAAAGGGGAGTAAGAGACACCACGGCTTGGCTAGCGGACGGTCAGGCAAGAAGCCCGTGAACAGAGCCACGTGATGTGGGAAGGTCAACGAGGAGAGAGGAGGTGTGTGTGAGGCAGCGAATAGGGACGGACGTGTGGAGATCTAGAGTACGCTAGAACGATAGAACGATAGTGGTTGCGACGGATAGATGGAGATGAACATTTGTGTATTGATATTCGAGGAATGTACTAACTGTGATATGTGCGGGATGATGTGAAGTTGGGATTGTGAATGATCATGCGGGCGACAGTGTCGAGATCGCCATTGTGAGCTAGCGCGTGGCTGTTGGTGGTGAACGATTGTTTGAGCGTGAAGTGTGATCATGTTATCAGGCTGTAATATATTGTAATAAATGATTGTTCAGGAGATAGCTCCTGCCAGTTTCCGATTGCATTCATGTGTTATTAGTAGATGTGTCGTAGATGTTGTAATTTGCCTGTCCAATTCCAGTGAGCTAGACGGAGCTAGTAGGTAGGACTCTGACAGGTATAATGGTGTCAGAAGTACACATGAACCACATGCCCATGTAAAACGCACAAAAGAACGCTACTTTTGTAAAGAAGAAGACCTATTGCATAATATATATATAAGAAATTGTAAATTAAAGATGTGTCAATAGAGTCAGAACGAAAATAACATCATTTCTTTCCACAGCAGGTTTCAATTCTACAAAGCGACCGACGGAACCAGACCAGGTCAGCGGTAACCAACACGAGAATCACGTTCCTGTACATCAAGCGTTCGAGTAGTCAGCAGAGAAAGATAAGTTGATTAATTTTGATTGCTAAGTACCCAAATCTGCATTCTTTGATTTGCTTGAATAAATAACATAATTTCTAGAGTTAAATATTAAATCACAGAAAATGTCATCTAGTGAAGACAGCGAAGGTCAAACATATCTCTTGGGTACAAGACATTACAGAAATGTGCATGACTTTTTCGAGGGTACATATGCACAAGACAAAGCAAATTGTAATAGAAAACCTGACTTAATACGTGATTGGCTACAGAAATTTGAAAAGAAAATGCAGGACTACAAAATCCCAAAAGATTTTTGGTATACATGGTACAACACATACGTACCAATGAAAAATAAAAAACTACAAGAGTTCATACCAGATATGTCAAGTACAAACTATGAATATCATAAGACAAACATATTAAAACACTATCCAACCTCTTTTGAGACTCTAAACGTAGAAATACCAAATGTGAAACCAGCCACAGACAAGTCATTCACCCAGTATATAAGTGAATTAGAAGAATCTTTCAGAAAACTAATAATGGTAATTAAACATTCAGACAACAATCAAGGAGTCATAAATTTCTTGCTAATAGAAAAACTAAAAGCAACACTACCAGCCGAATGCGGAAGATATTTAGAAGAACACAAAACAGAACCTATCAAAAACTTACTAGAAAAATGCCGCGAATATTATAACCAAAGTTTGAACCTAGTTAAGAACACTCAGCAGAAAAGTACTGTGAAAGCAACTGCATCTGCAGCCACAGATTGTCAAAACAAACCACAGAAAACCAAACCAGTACTATGCAAACATTGTAGCACCCCACATACAGAAAATGGAATATGCGATAAGAATCCCACTTATCAAGAATATCTAAATACTATTATAGCACAAAAACTGGGGAAGGTAAATCAAAGGAAATATAGAACAAAATGTCATTTTTGCCTTGCTTATGGCCATAGACGTTTTGAATGTGAAGGTGTAAAAAGAATACAGATAGCAAAAGCAAATGCAGCCATAAACATTACAACAGACAGTTCAGCAAAGAACTTAGCAAAAGTAAACATCACAGAGACGAAAACAAGACCAAACACTGCAAAGTCAGAACAGACTGAGTTTTACCCATCAGACTTTGTACCATATTTCAATAATGTTGTTAACATCACTCTACCTCATTCCTTATTAAAAGAGGGTAATACTCAACAAGAAAGTGAGGAAACGAACAAAACCTCAAGACTGTCGTTAGGAAAACTAACGTTCCATGAAGGTTACATCAATGACACAGTATGCACATGTGTACGCGACACAGGGTCCTGTCTTATCGGTCTTCGGAAGACCCTAGCTGATCCTAAAGACTACCTAGATGAGTGTCACAAAATGAAACCGTGTGTTTATCCGGTTGATTATTACAGAGGATTTTCGGATTAAGCGGACGATCGACCAGCGACATCTATTTGTACTAACAGAGTAAACACAGCTGTACAGGTTACATCGTGTCAGCCCATATACACATTTGGTGGTGAGTGAGAATGAGTGGATACACCGAGTTGGCAGTTCATTAACAGTTGGAATCACATATATTGTCACCACGGAACAGAAGAGTGACAAGTTTGTCAACATTTGAATGCAGATGGAAGCCGTGAGATCACAGGGGCAGATGTAAAACGGAAGTACCTAGTACGGAAAACAGTGCATCTGTCAATTCTTGGTTTCCGGAACATCAAGATGATTGGCAGCTTGGTATCGAAACTCTTTGTTGGGAGTATACAGAAACTAGCTGGCTTGTTTTGAGAATCTAGGCAATTACTGACAACTTTGACAGGATTTAAGCCAGGAAAATAGTTCTTGACAGGGGATGATTTGCCACTGTGCCACCTGTGTGGGGGAGTAAAGGATAACGTCACGTGGACAACTTTGGTAGTTTGCCATATAAACTCGAGTTGAGATCAACTAGGGTGGACTTGAATAATGCTCTAGACAGAGTGCAGGGCACTGCAGTGCCAGTGGAAATAATATCTACCGTGTGTTAATTAGTGACTTAATTTTACACGTGCCTATATGGCAGATGTAGATATGATTTATAGGACTGCAGTAGTGCCATTTAAGGTATAACCTATTATAATATATTCGTTATAATTACTTTAGGCAGTAGCCTTGTTAAACTATAGTGTGATGATTAGCACTGTTAGTGGAAACTAGCTAGAGTAGTGAAGTGATACTTGGCTCTGTTAGCTAGAATAGATTAGTGAAGTGTTGATAAGCTTTACTAATTGAGTAATGAAGGATAATTGGGATCTTCCCGTAGGTGTCCCTGGTGGGCGGGGTTCCGCATTCTGTTTGCTGATATTTTTTCTTTGTCATAGCCTGATTCGACTCTAGGTGGGTAGCTAATCTGCTCTATGACTAAGTCTAGTTAGCTAAAGATCATTAAGCAAGGTGATAGGCTTACACTCAGCCGAAGGGATCAGTGACTAGTACTATCACCAGATGTGTTGTTTCTATCCTAGGTTCCCTACCAGATCCAAGGAAACTCTACAAGTTTTGGGAAAGAATTAAAAAACCCATTCTGAAGAACACCAGTTCAAGAGTCAATAAAGTTGCATACAGAACGTAACTAAAGCTAGAAGGAAGTTGATTCACCGAAGAGAGTGATGCGTACTGATGCACCACACAGCATCAGACAGTAGTAACTAAATGAGAACAGTCTAATAGTTACCTAGAGTTATATAATCTCGTGTAATAGAACACATGACAGTATATGTGAGGCTGGATAGACACGAGTGAGGATCAATCCAGTACAGTAACAATTAACATTAGTAAGTAGCCCTTATGAACTGAGTGGTTCGATGTGCAACGAGGATGATCTGTCGACTAACTAACTAACTAACTAACTGCGTACACACTGCAAAAGACTTGTGCAGTTTGTTTAGGAACATTAGGAACGGACATTGTGTAGAGTGCAACCGGTCCCTGATTAACTCTGAATACCACCGGTGACTATTTCGGATGTTCATGAAATTGGATTACCAGAGGTCTACAGAGGCAAAGCATTATCCGGCAAGATGGTTCCGGCAACGGGTGAGACGTACTTGTTCTGACGTAACGTGCTGTGGTCTATCTTTGCTGTGATCAGCTGACTGAGTTGATGTCTGAGAGACAGAGTCTACACACTTTATAGAACACGTCACACATTTTCTTCACATACACGTCTCATATACGTTACATTTTTATTTTAATAAATTACTCTTTATTAATTTCTAGAAGCAAGAGTTGTTGAGTATGTTGCGTTGGGGAAGTATGAGAAGGGGGCATAGTACGACAGTGTGAGAGTGATAGGAAAAGGTGTCCATAGGCTGATGGAGTGTGTTGGACGGAAGCTGGTGGATTCTCCAGAATATTGAGGGGAAAAAAAAATAATATTATAATGTGGGTGTCGGATCTCCTCACTCCAGGGACGACACTTTAAAGGAGGACACGACAATGAGTACATCTATTGCAGAACTGTTTCAGGGACATTAGAGAAATATCCTATGGCATGGGCCAATATAAAATCACCTTTCCTATCAGGCAGAGTAACTTGTGCTTTATTAGACAATCCATGCTGTGATTTATTAATTGGAAATGTATTAAATGTGACAGACTACACAGAGTCCAAAACTCACACAGGGCAAAAAGTTAACACCACAACAAGCACTGCCTTAACTACACCACTCATCATACAACAACATGATGAACAGACCAAAGTACCACACCATACCATCTCACAACAAGAAAAAACAGAAACTGGTGTGTATCATCATAATAAGAAAGGTGCAGAAAACAAACAGTTCACAACAGTGAGGGAAGATCACAAATCATCATGGGACATACTATACCTCATGTACTCCCTATTAACTACACACATAACCAAGTACACACAGTGGATGCTTATACTCGCACTACTCAGTGTAAATACAAAACAAATGTCTTCACAAACAATTTTATTTACACATCATCATGACACAACACAGATGATATTACTCATGACAAGCCAGCAAACGTTGTTACTTGTATCATTGCTGTTGAACCAAAGTTTGTTGTTACCACTGAGAAACTCTATGTCAAATCGACTCAGACACATACTTATGCTGAACAATGTAAATCAGCA
Source organism: Cepaea nemoralis (assembly GCA_014155875.1). Taxonomy (NCBI): domain Eukaryota; kingdom Metazoa; phylum Mollusca; class Gastropoda; order Stylommatophora; family Helicidae; genus Cepaea; species Cepaea nemoralis. Next base: position 320,045 of record JACEFZ010010090.1, read on the forward strand.
GTCGGTGGAATTACTGACAAAAATCAGCAACAAATTACCCTACATATTTTAGAAAATATACACAAATTGCAGAAAAGCATACAAACATGCACGATTACATTTCAAAACTATACATGGTGTATTATTATTATTTGAACTATTGAATGTATACACACATGTACGAGTGCAGGTTTGGAGATAGCACTCAAAATGATCTCAACATGAAATTTGAAAATCCCCACCCTTCGGAAAATTTTAACCGTAATCCACTTTATTTCCTTAGATCCAGTAACTCCAGAGTTGCCTTGTCTGCTGTACAACTCCAGCGCTATGATACTAGCACACTCCATTGTACGGACCAGCATAAACATTCCTTCAACGTGAAAATTGTCATCAACAGAACAGTAAGACTCAACATGTGATTTCAGGTATCTAACAGTAAAATATACCCATATTGACTTTGTTTCAAACGAGTATCTACAGAATTCACCTTTTGAAATCGACTAACAACGACGACAGCTTCACAAGTACAGACATTCATTTCCGGTGATCAGTTTAATGAACCAGATGCCAACCTACAAACTATGGCAAAGACAGTCACAGACAGACGCACCATGGCCACACTCAAAATTAAGGCCACTGAACTTAATTAATTCTTATTTTATACGTGTGAATTCCAGCAATTTTACAGTATTCGTGTGAATTCCAGCAGTTTTACAAAACAGACGTACACATTGTCCAAACTGGGTGGAAAGTGTTAATAACTATACAGAAGGAAAGACAATATCAGGATATACAGAAGTCAACAATTATATGAGAAAGAAGACATGCCAAAGATTCCAGCACGGAAACGAACATTGAACACTGTTAATGTAATTCCGTGTGCATAACTTTCACAGGACAGGAACAGTTTCCTATACGTGCATAAAGGCATCGATGATGTATATTTTATTGTAGATGTATTAACTGTATGACATCCAATGTCTAATTTTATTATTATAATACTTTGTATTGTTATAATGTGATATGTACATATGAGCGTAAGTATAGTGGCGAATAGAATAAGTTGTAATGCTGAGAATCAACGCCTGGCAATCCCAATGCGCGAATGTTACCAAACTTGCTTTCGCGTATGCTGGATAGCCCGACGAATGACGCTTAGCAATAGCGGAAAAGAATTAACATCAGAAAATGGTAACAAGAAAGAACATACCAACAGGGTGATGCCAACCAAAGAGATTAATAACTCTCCATAACAGTAAACGAGGTGTGCTCAAAAAGGGAAACAACTCACGGTCCGACATAGGATGAGGTAAGGGGGACTATGACATACATGAAGTATATTCGAACCATGACCACAACATTGACATAGCGTGCTCATAAAGAATCGAGTAGTGTGCATTAAATAGAGACGAGGAGAACCACGTCTGAATAGAGAGAAAATTTAAGAATGCTGTAAGAGGAAGTTGTAGCCTTATTCGAGGCGTAAACCAATGGAGAATCCTTAAACCAGCATAGCCACAATAACTATGAGATGATAATGCACAGACAATCGATTGAGAAATATGAACAGAATGTAATGTCATCGGAGTGGTGGTTGAATAATATAACGAGGTATGACAAGTAGACCCAACCAAAACATTTGTCAGACCACGACAAAAACCTTGAGAGAAACCTCAATGCTGAAAAAGAGATAACAATATTTGAAGTTAATCTCGGGAAAAGATCAGAGCAAATCATATAATCCCCTGACAAGGTTAGAAAGAGGGACCAAGAGTAACAACAACAGAATGTGTCACATTTCCAAGAGTAAGTGCCACATTGGTTGTGCGGGGGGAGAATGTCATGGTCTTATATGTGTAAGGAAGAATGTAAGTGCCGGTATGTAAGCGAGAGTCAGTGTAAGCGTAGCTGAGGTAAAGGGCAGTAAGAGACACCACGGCTTGGCTAGCGGACGGTCAGGCAAGAAGCCCGTGAACAGAGCCACGTGATGTGGGAAGGTCAACGAGGAGAGAGGCAGTGTGTGTGAGGCATCGAATAGGGACGGACGTGTGGAGATCTAGAGAACGCTAGAACGATAGAACGATAGTGGTTGCGACGGATAGATGGAGATGAACGTTGTGTATTGATATTCGAGGAATGTACTAACTGTGATATGTGCGGGATGATGTGAAGTTGGATTGTGAATGATCATGCGGGCGACAGTGTAAGATCGCCATTGTGAGCTAGCGCGTGGCTGTTGGTGGTGAACGATTGTTTGAGCGTGAAGTGCGATCATGTTATCAGGCTGTAATATATTGTAATAAATGATTGTTCAGGAGATAGCTCCTGCCAGTTTCCGATTGCATTCATGTGTTATTAGTAGATGTGTCGTAGATGTTGTAATTTGCCTGTCCAATTCCAGTGAGCTAGACGGAGCTAGTAGGTAGGACTCTGACAGGTATACTTTTATAGACTAACTGTTTGTTGGTCGTGAGCTAGGCTGACTCCGTTCCAGGCAGGTGTTACTTTAACTCGTTCTGTTGAAAGTTGCTACTTTAACCCATTCTGTTGTAAGTTGTTACTTTAACTCGCTCTGTTATAAGTTGTTACTTTAACTCGCTCTATTGTAAGTTGTTACTTTAACTCGCTCTGTTGTAAGTTGTTACTTTAACTCGTTCTGTTGTAAGTTATTTTAACTTGGTCTGTTGTAAGTTGCTACTTTAATTCGTTCTGTTGTAAGTTGTTACTTTAACTCGTTCTGTTGTCAGTTGTTATTCTAACTCGTTCTGTTATCAGTTGTTATATTAACTTGTTCTGTTGTAAGTTGTCACTTTAACCCATTCTGTTGTAATTTGTTACTTTAATTCGTTCTGTTTTAAAAAGTTGCTACTTTAACCCATTCTACTGTAAGAATGTGTTACTTTAACCCGTTCTGTTGTAAGTTGTTACTTTAACTCGTTCAGTTGTAAGAATTTGTTACTTTAACTCGTTCTGTTGAAAGAAGTTGTTACTTAAAGTAATAAATGCCTGCGTGTTAACGCATAATAACACACTGAGACAGAAGGAATTAAAGTACCAATTTGGCCAGAGTGGGTTAGTGTAACAGCTGGGACTTTAGTGTAACAACTATAACAGAGTGGGTTAGTGTAATAACTGGGAAATAATGGATTAGTGTAACAATTTGGACAGAGTAGTATCTTCTTTGCGTTCATCCGGAGTGTTTTTTCAGATGTGAATGCGGTGTGTCTGGTTAGGCACCCTTGGGTCGAAACCCTTAGGCCAACACATCCGACTTTTAGCGTGCATTTTTGACCAGGTTAGCATTCCTGGGAGACTCTCACTTTTGTTGTACTGTCCACCTCCCAGCTGGTCAAGTTGGAACAGTCGAAGACTGCACGGTCATCCCTCAAATGAAGGCAGGGACAGTCCATAGCATTTTCCGCCATCCTGGGTGGCTTCCATAATTGCAGAGCCGACACATAACGCTATAGTAGTGGGCTCACCGAGGGAATCGTCACGTGCTGCTCATGGCTGCTTTAATTCCTCACTTCAATATATTGGGCATTTCGTTCGTCCCGGGTCGTTCCCGCACAAACCAGACAGGTCTGCAGACGGTATCCACTCAGCGAGTTTTCGGACATGTGCTTGTCGTTGCGCCCGTCAGAGCTGTTCCAGGCACGACAGACATTCGGAAAACTACCTAGTCAGAGCTGTTCCGAACAAGAGCGGCATTCGAAAACTAGATAGTCAGAGCTGTTCCTAGCACGAGAGACATTCGGACGAGACATTTCACTCGGACGTAAACGCGTAGTGCCAATTTTTAGTTTGCCACCCGTAGGACGGCACTTCCGGCTTTCGGCGGACATTTTTTAATGAGGTTAGCCTTCCTCGGGTTTCGTGGCACGTTAGACTTATTGTTGTGATGTCGCCCACATCTCAGCTGGTCAAGATAGAACGATAAGAGACATCGCGGTCGACCCTCAAGGGAAGGCAGGGGCAGACCATGGGCATTCCCTCGCTGTCCAAGGAGGCTTCCATAATTGCAGAGCCGGCACATATTGCTCTGAGACTGGGTTCACCCGAGGAGTTGCCACGTCCTGCTCATGGCTGCTTTAGTTCCTCACTTCCATGTGTTGGGCATCTTGCTTGCCACTGGTCGCTCAAGCACACACCAGGAACGGTCAGACTGCGGGCGACATCCACTCGGTAAGCTTTTGCTTTTGACTTCGGACCACGCAATAGGTTCGCTAGCCGTGCGTTCCATTTCGCGTTATTGAGACGTTCTTCCACTTTTGTCTACACTCTCTATGAGTTAGATACAGACAGTTTTCGTAACCATTTCATTCGACTGGGACACTTTCTGCATTTAAGTACTCGCTCACGAGGTAGGCTACATGTGCTGCCGGCTCAGCACCTTACCTCCGTGCAGCAGTGAACGAGGAACGGCCAGGCCCTCTCATCCGGGAATCCCTCATATCCCCCAGCTGAGAGCCTTCGAACAAGTATCAGAACTGGGCATGTAGCGTGCTCAGTATGCCACCTCTATTTTTCGGTAGGTGGGTATCGGCCCGGCTCTCACATCCGAGAGTTTGTGGCTTAGAGGCCTAAACCCTCGACAGAGAGCCTTAGTATTGTCCGGACCAAGAACTTCTGCCTTCGTGCGCCTGATTTAAAATTTTGACTGCTATCCTCAGTCTACCTGCAGAGCAGCAGGTTGTGTCTCTCTTAGTCTGGCGCCTATCCCATAAGCTGTTCGATATGTAGTTTTTATCCATCGGCAAGCACATGGGGTCGATGGGGCAAGCAAGCGCCCCCACCACGGCAAGGTGGAGACACATCGGGGGAGGACAGAGTAGTATAACAACTGGGACAGTGTGGGTTAGTGTAGCAACTGTGATAAAATGGATTATTTTAACAACTGGGAAAGTGTGGATAAGTGTAACCACCATGACAGAGTGGATTAGTGTAACAAATGTGACAGAATGGATAAGTGTAACAACTCGGATATAGTGAGTTAGTGTAATAGCTTGGACAGAGTGGGTTAACATCGCAACTGGAATAACGTAGGTTACTGTAACAGTTAACGTAACACCATAGTTAACGTAACAACTTGACAGTGTGGGTTAGTATAACAGCTGGGACAAAGTGCATTAATTTAACAATGGGTAAAAAGTGAGCTAGTGTAAAAGCTGGAGCAGATTGGGTTAGCTATACACTCACAATACAGTTGGTTAGCATTATAATTACGATAAAGTGGATTAGTTTATCAGCTGGCTTAAAGTAGGTTAGTGTAACGTAACACCTGGGACACAGTGGGCTAATGTAATATCCAGGGCGTAGTGGGTTAGTATAACAACTCCGACAGAGTGGGTTAGTGTAACACCTGGAATATGACAAAAAACGTAAAGAAAAGTATGTCATATAAGTAGAAACCAACTGTCATTTAAAACTGTCATTTACTGCCAATATAGTATAGTACCTTGCGGTGTATGGCAGTTGGGTCTGGAGTCTGATGAATTAGGGCGGCCTGGCTGGGGCAGTCGCCGTAAACTGTGCAGGTTCGAGTTTTCTTTTTGCCCCCGGCATAAAAAAAAAGCTCCAAACCTTACCGAGGATTCGAACCTGGGTCTCCCGAAGGAGAATCCGGCATTCTAGCCACTCGGCCAGCCGCTCCTCGCAGAAACCAACATACGCATGAAAGTTAGTCGACACTGTATGATCTACAGTAACAAGTCTACAGTACTGGAGTTAACAACATATGGCACTGTTTCTAAAAGTACAGCACAACACTCGATGTACTACTAGGCACAGACAAGAGTACTAAAACGATTTATTCACAACACAGGCCAATCGTGTTTACAAAACAGGATTCGTGGGCATCGTTAACCTTATCTCACCTGCCAATATCACCGCGGCAATACGACACCTCTGTCTGATTAATTTCCCATGAGTTTCGTGTGAGTGTCGGTTCTGAGCCTAGGGTTTAGGGAACGCAATTTCACAATCCTCTGACATATGGAGTCGAGGGATCGGTTGCGGGTGATTTGGAAGTTGATCGTTTCGCGTTGATTTCCATGGTCAGTCATTCAGAAAGCAATGGCAAACTTCTTTTTCCTAGTGTCCATGCCATATGGCGTTGGTGATCATGTCTGTCCACAGCCTTCTGTCTCGCACACTGCCAATCTTCTTTTAGTGCATGCCGTGTAACGTTAGTGATCTTGTATATCCACAGTCTTCTGCCCTGTGTACTGCCAATCTTCATATAAACTATTCCGTGTTGAGTTGGTGATCATGTCTATCCACAAGCCTTTTGTCTCGTGTACTGCCAATCTTCGTATAAACTATTCCGTGTTGAGTTGGTGATCATGTCTATCCACAAGCCTTTTGTCTCGTGTACTGCCAATTGCTTCTGAAACCGATGTTGATCTACGTCATGATGTAATCCAGTCCAGCATCTTCTCTCTGTTTTCCCACTGCTTCTCTTCCCCTCCAACTTTTCAGTTGTGACGACACCCCAGCTTTCACCTTCTCATGACTTGCTCGAGAATATGGTCTTTCTTCTTCTGATGAGAGCAACCAGTTCTGTTTGCTAGTTAGCTTCTTCCAAAATATCTTAATTTTTCTTTCTGTCCATCCGTAGTGTTCTCATCATTATTCTGTAAAGCCACAACCCCGCAGCTCCACAATGATTCGCCTCCGTTCATGAGGATTGGTTCCGTAAAGCTCTTAAGAGTGCTGACAAACAACTGAACGTAAAATAGTCAAGTAAATCACAAACTGCCCATAAATGCTGCGGTTGACTGCAGCAAGAATGGCCTTTTCAACGGTAGCTTTTTGCAAAATGGAAAACATACTGCCTAATAAAAAGATGTCAACTGCAACGAGAAAAATAATGTTAAAGTGCTACATATAACGTGCACTTTTGTATGGATGTGACACGTGGACAATGAGCAGACAAGCTGAAGAAATATCTGATGGATGTGGAAATGTGGTTTCTGAGGAAAATGCAAAAAATACCATGGATAGAGAGAAAAACCAATGAACAAGTCCTACAAGAGGTAAATGAAAACCGCAAACTGATTACAGAAATTAGACTTAGACAATAAAATTGTGTGGGGCATATTATGAGACGAAATAAGAAGGAGAACTTTATGACGACTGGATATTTAAAAATACTGCTCAACCCATGACTAACAGGCGGGCAGGCGAGTGTCTAGACACTAAGCTACCATCCTGGCTATGCAACATTAGCTGACATAAGGACACCAGTACTTTTGCTTACGTAATCAACCGGAACGGTAATAGCAGCTGTGAAAGTACATTCGTAGTTGCCAACTATGCCACGATCAGCTATGTCGACTTTATAGCTCTGGGTTTTCTACTGCAACAATGAAATCTAACCTACAACACTTTATTTCCTAAAACTGCCCACGAGTAGTTAGTTAAGAGTCCACCTCTATTGTTCATCCTGATGCCTCTTCAACTGGAACAATTTACACGTAGGTTGCATACTATAGTCTACAACTACAACGCAGTGCATAAATAACGTAACACTAGCTAGGATTGGCTGGGACTCCGTGGTGAAGTGGATAAGCCATTTTCATGCACTCCAAAGATTGTAGGTTCAGACTTAGACATCCGGTTCATGAGTGCAGTTTTCTCGGAGACTCCCGGGGGTCGTCGCTGGAGCTACGGAGTAATTGCTTTGTGCGAGGCTTTCGGCAGATCACCCTGCGGAAAGAGATCGAGCCATATGGAATAAACCCTGGTGCAATGAAATCAAACCTCTCATCCTTAACCCGCTTTAACCAGCGAGAATACAGATGTGTGTATGTCAGAATCACATCTCTCTTCCACTCCAACCTTCCCGTTGTGACGACATACTCCAGCTTCCCTCTTCTCATGACATGTCTAAAGACTGTGGACTGTCTTCTTCTGAGTGACCAGTTTTCTTTGTGTGTTAACTTCTTTGAAGATATGTTCATTGCTCTTTATATCTGTCCACGGCGTTCTTACTATTCTTCTATAAACCACACCTCCATAGCTTCCACATAATTCCTCCCTTGTCAGTTAATTGTCCACGATTCTCTTCCGAACATTAGGATTGGCTCAATATAGCACTTAATAACTCTTTTTCTCACGACATGTTAGTGTTTTTAGTCTTTCCAGTTCTTACTTACCCCTGTAGCGCATGCGCGAGTCTTCAACGCAGCTTCCTCTAACCTTGTTCCTGTATAATCTTCCAGACGTCCATTTCCCGCGTGGTTTTTTGATAAAGTCGATCCCCTTCTAATGAGAGCTTTTCATTAAGATCTTGCTTTGCTTGCTTGTGTTCGCTGACTGTAAAACTCCAGCGCGAGGTCCTGTATGTCGGATGAAGACATCCTGTTGTCCAACATCAGTGTGATGTCATACCGGACTGAGGTTTGCGTGAGTATCCGTTGTCCCATGTCTGGCTTACTGGCGTGCAGACCGTGCAGGCAGATACTCTCCGACTTCGGAAGAATCAGCGATCCTACTACGTTAGCCAGGACCCCAAAGGGACATGTTGCCCAGGACACGCGGCTAGGACGTGTTAGTAGGTCTTGGCCAGTATAGAACCTGGCCCTGGTGCCTTAGAAACACCTCTGCGTCCCTTCATTGAGATATAAATCCACCGTATTTACACCCTTATTATCATACCTTCGTAATCACTCGCATATTCCGAGGCTCACTGACTAAACAATAATAATTTACGCAATTACACTTTCACATGTTAGTGTTGCCCGCCATTTTGTACTTCTGCGTCCGTGTTTACAATAAACAGACAAATAAAATACAGCGAAACGGGTAACGCTGGCAACATGTGGTGAACACATTTCTATTTTGTTTTATTTGAAATAAGTGCAGTCTTAATATATTTCAGAATGTAGGTATGTTTAGGGAGTACATGTCTATTTAGTAAGTACAGGTCTATTTATTGAGTTAAACGTTAGTTGAATATCCTGTACAGGACGTTGTAGTCAACACCAGCATAGTTTTGCTGTTGTGATCTTTAGGAAAGTTTACGTTCAGTAGTTTGCCATTGCTTTCTGTACGATCGACACCCATACCATTTCGTAAAAAGAGAGCCCATCGCAACGCGGACTGTTGCCAAATCGCGCAGCTGTGTTTCGAACGCGGATATGCGGGATCACGAACTGCGTCCGTAGCACTTGCGCCATATTTAGTGAATTCAGATTTATTTAATGAGTACAGGTCTATTTAGTGAGTACAGGTCTATTTAGTGAGTACAGGTCTATTTTGTGGGTACAGGTCTATTTAGTGAGTACAGGTCTATTTAGCGAGTGCAGGTCTATTTAATGAACACAGGTCTATTTAGTGAGTACAGGTCCATTTAGTGAGTACAGGTCTATTTTGTGGGTACAGGTCTATTTAGTGAGTACAGGTCTATTTAGTGAGTACAGGTCCATTTAGTGAGTATAGGTCCATTTAGTGAGTACAGGTCCATTTAGTGAGTACAGGTCCATTTAGTGAGTACAGGCCTATTTAGTGAGTACAGGTCCATTTAGTGAGTACATGTCCATTTAGTGAGTACAGGTCCATTTAGTGAGTACAGGTCCATTTAGTGAGTAACGGTCCATTTAGTGAGTACAGGTCAATTTAGTGAGTACCGGTCCATTTAGTGAGTACAGGTCCATTTAGTGAGTACAGGTCCATTTAGTGAGTACCGGTCCATTTAGTGAGTACAGGTCCATTTAGTGAGTACAGGTCCATTTAGTGAGTACAGGTCCATTTAGTGAGTACAGGTCCATTTAGTGAGTACAGGTTCATTTAGTGAGTACAGGTCTATTTAGTGAGTACAGGTCTATTTAGTGAGTACAGGTCTATTTAGTGAGTTCAGGTCTATTTAGTGAGTACAGGTCTATTTAGTGAGTACAGGTTCATTTAGTGAGTACAGGTCCATTTAGTGAGTACAGGTCCATTTAGTGAGTACCGGTCCATTTAGTGAGTACAGGTCAATTTAGTGAGTACCGGTCCATTTAGTGAGTACCGGTCCATTTAGTGAGTACAGGTCAATTTAGTGAGTACCGGTCCATTTAGTGAGTACAGGTCCATTTAGTGAGTACAGGTCCATTTAGTGAGTACAGGTCCATTTAGTGAGTACAGGTCCATTTAGTGAGTACAGGTCCATTTAGTGAGTACAGGTCCATTTAGTGAGTACAGGTTCATTTAGTGAGTACAGGTCTATTTAGTGAGTACAGGTCTATTTAGTGAGTACAGGTCTATTTAGTGAGTTCAGGTCTATTTAGTGAGTACAGGTCCATTTAGTGAGTACAGGTCCATTTAGTGAGTACAGGTCCATTTAGTGAGTACAGGTCCATTTAGTGAGTACAGGTCCATTTAGTGAGTACAGGTCCATTAAGTGAGTACAGGTCCATTTAGTGAGTACAGGTCCATTTAGTGAGTACAGGTCCATTTAGTGAGTACAGGTCTATTGAGTGAGTACAGGTCCATTTAGTGAGTACAGGTCCATTTAGTGAGTACAGGTCTATTTAGTGAGTACAGGTCTGTTTAACACACTAAGGCCCATTGTGCATATGGTGGAGAGCCATATTATTATAGACCAAACGGCACATACTGGGGTCATGTGGTCAGTTTCCCGCCGACCACTTTTACTTCCCGAGACATTTCCTGGTACCCATTTTAGGCTGGTTCTTCTTCTTCTTCTTCTTCTTCTTCTTCTTCTTCTTCTTCTTCTTCTTCTTCTGCTTCTTCTTCGTTCATCCGGAGTTTTTTTTCCGGATGTGACTGCGTTGTGCCTGTTTACAGCAGAGCTGCGTTCTTGCGCCGTTAGGCCGATACATCCGACTTCTGCGGGCATTTGTTGACCGGGGTAACCGTCCCGGGGAGGCTGGTTCGACCGGGGAGTTCAGGTCAATTTTTAAAAAAAATGCAAACTCCCCAGATGCGGATCGAACCCAAGACCATGGCTACGACCGGTGAGCCTACCGTATAGCCACTGCGCCACCGCGATTCCCCGTGTATTTAATATGTAATGTAAAATTACAGACACGGAGGTCAGCTTGGGGAATGGCTAAGAGCGCTCGTTAGTAAACTTCCGGTGTGCTGGTGCCGATGTAGCTGGTTCAGTCCATACACCGGACAGCTGCACTAAAATGTTGAATTCTTGTCCTTGACTTGCGGACGCGAATTACAAGTACCTCTGAAATCGGAGTAGGTTCGCCTGATAGCGCGGGACATTGGTAATAGGTAAAGATAATCCACGCGCAAAAATCAGTCCAGTGCAATAAAGTGAGTGGCACCTTGCAGTCTTGACAGACTAAAGTATGTGAGTTGGAATGTGGCCAATATTCCATCACAATGCCTGGGCAGAGCTTCAGAGAAACATGTGGTGCCCAAACGACATGATCCCTCTCTCGGCCTAAATCTTGTGTTTTCCAGAGGAATGGGTAATCAATACGTCTGGCACAAGGTAGGCTGCAGACGCTGGCGGCACAGCGTCAAAACCTCCGCGACCTCGCCAACACGAGCAGGTGGCGAGTGATGTCCAGACCCTGGCACCCAAGGGACCCGGCTTAGAGGCGTTCAGCCAAGTCCCACAGGTGAGGGCCTCGTACGAGCCCGGACCATAGGGGCGCGCACAACTGTCAATCGCCAATCACAAGTGTCCGGTCCTGTGTAAAGCGTGCACTATCGTCAGACTCTCCACCTGACTTTAACGGACCCCGCGACCAGCGGGAATAGGCCCGCCAGAGCTACCGCAGGAGATATTGCTTGTCTATTGCGAGCAATATCTCCCATCCTTCCATTGTGCGGATCTCGCGACCGGCGAGAATAGGCCCGCCGGAGATTACGCTCGTCTGCTGCGAACAAATCTCTACCGAGAGACTAATAAGTAAAGAAACGATAAAAGTAGTGGTATTTCAATTGCGCTTGCGCTCCCACCTATGCTACACCCTTCATGTGTCTTCACACAGAAAATCAATTGCGGAACCGCTTGAGGTCACTAAGACATTTCACAAATAAACACACATAGTATTTTTTTTTTTGCGCTCATAGAAAGAAAAGAAGGAAGTAGAGATTAGTGTCTAGTTCTTCCTCTAATCTCTACTTCCTACTTCTCCTTCTACTAACGCAAAAAAAATAACAACAACAAACAAACAAACATACAAACACATATTATGTGTGTTTTTTTGTGAAATGCAATAAAGTGGTAGTACTAGTAGCATGTGTATGGACTACGCTTGATTTCAAAGTAAACGAGCGAAAAAAAAAAAAAAAAAAAAAAAAACAAGACAGTAATAAAACAACAAACAAACACCAACAACATAGGTCAATCACCATATGACATATTCGTCTTAAGGCATGATAATCAGTCAATCAGGTGCCGTCTCCACAATGAAGGTTGGCTGCAACGGATCTCCAACACTGTCTCTCGCTCTGACTGTACATTCTGTCAAATTGATGTTCGTCCATCTCTTGATTTCATGTAAAAGGGACATTTGTTTATACTGTAATAAAGGGTGTAATAGCTAATACTACAATTTAGTTAAAGTACACACATGCGTACTACGTCGATGAATCTTACTTAGAGGGTTAATGAACGAGATACCCAGTGGAAAAGTTCGAAAATGGCTGCTTGTGGTTTGGATAGCAGATCGCTTTGTGTTGATTTCGATGGTATAAGGTAGTGGCTATTAAAAGCAGTGGCAAACTTCTTCTTAATGCGTCATGTCCTTTGCAGAGCGTTGCCATCAGGCCCAGGTTGATGTGCTAGGTAACTGTACGTTCAGTAGTTTGTCATTGCGTTCTGAATGGAGAAGTCATCGTTTGAGTCCAACTTAAATGCCGAAGTAGAGAGTTCAACCGTCTACCTACACATCAGCGTACAGGAAGTTTAAGAGCGAGCGGACGTATATTTTCTACCAAGTCAAAGTCAAACTGGCAGACTACTGAACGTTATATTACCTAGTTAAATCACAGACAATAAATATCGGAGTTGATTACGACGAACTGTAAAGAACATTAAGTTAACGTTAACACTGTTCTACACACAACAAATAAGTTAACAAAGGACATACTAGACAAGACAAAGAAAAGAAGTTAACAAAGGACATACTAGACAAGAAACGAACTACTCGTAATTAATACAGGACATCTCGTTCTTCTTCTGACTCTGCTGCCTTTCATATTCTTAAACATGTGATGCCGAGGTAACTGGGTTCAACCGCTACACCGGTCAGTTGGACTAAAATCTTGACTTATCGTCCTTGACTTTGGGACGTAAATTACAAGTACCCCAGAAGTCGGAGGTTCTCACCGCGTCGATAACTTACGAGGTATGTGAGCCGGTCGCTCAGAAAGGAATGGCAAACTACTGAGCCTAGTACATCAACAGCAGCTGAAAAATGTTTGTGTTGACTGCAATGTCCTGTAAGGGATATGCAACAACAACAAACAGAAGTCGGAATGGACTTGCATGAAGGCGAGGGGGACGCCGGTAATAAGGAAAGCAAATCCACGCGAAACAATCAGTCCAGTACACTGAAAGTAGTACCACGTGTGTGGACTACACTTGAGTTCAAAGTGAGTGAACAGACAAAACAAAAAACACTTTCTTCTGCCTCTGCTGCTGTCCTCTTCCAATAGAGCAGTGTTTCCCAACGTGAGGCCCACGCCCCACGGAAGGGGGGGGGGGGGGGGGGGGGGGGGGGGGGGGGCGATTCGATTGTTAAGGGGGGCAATTCGAAAATGGAAGAAATCGGTTGGATATAACAAAACGGGGAGACTTGAGACTGAAGTTAACTAAATTGGAAGCTGACATAAAATGTCTTTGCAGCAAGCATCAAGCGCAAGGATCTCGCTGAATTTAAATAATTAATAATAATTAAAATAATATAGAAAAATCTTTCATTAAAATTATTTTGTAATTGAATTTTAGTTCTCCATTATATGTTTTGAAAATTTACTTACTGTGTTTGCTCAATAATTTCCTAGTGATTTCTTCCTAAAACCTATCGGTCCTTTGACTAGGATCGGGTGCATTTGCTGATTCCCCCCCCCCCCCCCCCCCCCAAGCCTCCCAGTAGTGCGCCTGGTCTGGTCGGGGGCCGGGATGATCAAATAAAAGCCCATCACATATCTTCACCTTAGATGTGGGCCTGGTGGACCACTGTGGGCAATAGCTCACAGTGCGACTAAGGGTCCTCACAAACAAAGGGGGAGGCGGGGGAACCAGCTTGTCTGGGGTAACCGCCAAACTAAAAAAAAAAAAAAAAATTCGCCCAACATAACCGACACACTGGGACGCGGGACCTGTGGGGTGGGGGGGGGGGGGGATGGCTCTGGCCCCTCTGGGAACCGTGAGCCCTTGTAAAATTTTAGAAAGGTTTAGGTGGGGCATAGCACAAAAAAGGTTGGGAAACACTGCAATAGAGCATAAGCCGTGAAGCAGCCTACATTAATAAGCCCTCTGTAGAGGTGGCCATGATTGATTCAATTTTGCCTCGATAAGGCGGATGCATTCAGTCTCACGCCAACCCTACTTAGTCGTCTCTTACGACATGCATGACAGGTAATAGTTCAACTATTCTTGGCTTCCCTTATGGACCATGGTATTGCACGGACGATAGAAGACCACGGGCTTGGCGTGAGTTGGTTGTGGTTTTGTGTTCGGTTGGGGTAAAAGAAGAACAAGAACAAGAACAAGAAAGAGGAAGTGGATCAGTGGAAAACAGAAAGAAGTATTTAACAAAGGACCAGTAGACAAAAGAAAGAAGTATTTAACAAAGGACACACTAGACAACAGAAAGAATTATTTAATAAAGGACACAGTAGAAAACAGAAAGAAGTATTTAACAAAGGACACAGCAGAAAACAGAAGTATTTAACAAAGGACACAGCAGAAAACAGAAGTATTTAACAAAGGACACAGTAAACAACAGAAAGAAATATTTAACAAAGGACACAGTAGACAACAGAAAGAATTATTTAACAAAGGACACAGCAGAAAACAGAAAGAAGTGGTCACCAGACAACAAAGAGATTATTTAACAAAGGACACACAAGTCAACAGAAAGAACAGAAATTACCAGCCCACAGAACTGTTAACAGATTATCCAGCTGGATTATTCAGACCTCTGTTCTCTTAATATGCTGCTACCCGCAGCGGCAAGTGGTATATTGGCCGCTATCACACCTTTCCCACGCCTAGATCAACAACAAATGTGTGAGCGGCGATCAGTACTCGCTCTCGACTCTCTCGGGGTCGCACACACTTGTTCAGTCGCAGTACAGGTGTCTGTATCATGTGCACACATCCCTGGGGATTAATTGTTTTAAGATTCTAATTACGCAGTCTAGGCTTGTTGGTGTAACGGTTTAGTACGCGGCGCTGGCAATGGGAGGATCACAAAACTACACAAATATGGGGCTGGCAACATATACCCAATACACCATAAGGCGCGTTAATGTGTCCTTTATTTAGGTTTTATTTCTGTTTTACTTCAGCAGCAGCAGCAGCAGCAGCAGCAGAAGAAGAAGAAGAAGAAGAAGAAGAAGAAGAAGAAGAAGAAGAAGAAGAAGAAGAAGAAGAAGAAGAAGAAGAAGAAGAAGAAGAAGAAGAAGAGGGAGGAGCAGGAAGAAGAAGAAGAAGAAGAAGAAGAAGAAGAAGAAGAAGAAGAAGAAGAAGAAGAAGAAGAAGAAGAAGAAAGAAAGAAAGAAAGAAAGAAAGAAAGAAAGAAAGAAAGAAAGAAAGAAAGAAAGAAAAGAAAGAAGAAGAAGACTGATAATGATGATGATGATGATGATGATGATGATGATGATGATAATGATGATGATGATGATGATGATGATGATGATGATGATGATGATGACGAGGAACAAGATTATTGATTGGATAAATAACATTATGTAACAAATAACAATCATGTTAAGTCACAGCTGTGCGCCGTCCAGCTTTATTTGGTCCAAACATACGTTTTGTTCGGCACTGAATCGGTTGAGTGACAACGAATAGTGATAAATCCAGCAAGATGGAGACAATATACCTCCTTAGGGACACGATACAGCCTTATCTGTCGTCACAGGCCGTCTCTGCTATCAGGAAAGATGAGGTGCTGATAGACATCGGGCACGGCGGGCCTACGTGCAAGCGTGCATGTTGAGTGACAGCGCTGGTAATAAGTCCTGCAGAGTTGATGACGTTTGAACCTCAGGGAATCTATTCGTTTTTCCCTTGTTTTGTTGTACTTGAAAGTAATGGCAAGCTACTGAACTAACACTGCCTCATAAATAATAAACAGTCAATATATGTTGGGTTGACTGCACCGTCCTGGAATGGATATGAAACTAATTGTTGTAGTCATTATCCGATTTAAAAAATAAAATAAATCGGTTGCATGTCTTTTCGTGCAGAATGGTATTTACATCGATTTAGAGGTCCGGTTTGTGAGAATTCGCTGGATCTTTTCTCCAGGACACTCTGGTGTGGTTGAAAATGAAACAGGCAGACAGATTGGCTGGTGCAGCATCATTAAGGGCTGACTGATGCATGATAAGGCAGATGTGGGGAAGGGGGGGGCCT
>JACEFZ010010091.1:0-35354 GCA_014155875.1 Cepaea nemoralis
ATTAGCATTGTCACTCGCTATCAAACGAACCCTCTCCGACTTCAGAGGTACTTGAAATGTATGTTCACAAGTCAAGGACGAGAATTTATTAGTAGAGTTCAACTGACTGTTGTGTGAAATTAGCCCACAACGCCACGGTCACCAAAGACATTTAAACTCTATAGAATGTGTAACAAGCTACGTGGAGGGCCCCAAGTAACTATTTTAAAAAATTTTTCAATATTTTTTCCCTATTGCCCTGGCTGGGATAGGTTTTTGCTTCCCAACCCTCCTCCGTTCCCGGGACTCACTGTCATTTCTGTCTTTCAACCTGGGGACCTAACCTCAAAGGGTGTTTTTTGGGCTGTCGCTAAAAAACATGGCGATTGTCAGAATAATTTTGAAAGAAATTTTTTTAACCTAATCAAAAAAGCACGGGAAAAACTAAAGGGGCAGAAAAAACAGATAGTTTCTAAACAGACCAAAAAGGATAAGTTCAGGCACAGAGCCTCTGTAACAGTATTGGGTATAATTAGGATCTAGTGGGAAACACAGATACAGCACGATTGAGCATTGAGACTGAAAGGGGTGGGAGATGCTCAATCGTGACGTATTTGTTTTTAAAGGTTAGTCAACATCCGATAGTCCAGCGAGAAGACACGGCCTGTCATCTTGAGAATAAAGTATAAAGTTTCAGTCCAGATCAAGTCTTGTTCCCTTTTTTTGACACTGTTATAGAAGTAATAAATGGTGCCGTGACCGAGAATCTGGGGTTGATCTGGGGCCGGCCAACAACAACTATCCACTGGCGGCATGCTGTAAGACAAATTATGAAGGTAATGGCTGGCCTACCACGGTCGTTGTCTGAACTTAATCTTTTAAAAGGGGGCCCTAACCTGGCCGTTGCTTGAACCTTGCCACTTTCAAGGGACTTGCCTCCAATTTAAGTTCAAGATTTTATCAGAAGTCCGAACTCGTTCAAGGTCAGGTCATCACTAGCCGTTGGCTGACCCAAATCCTTTTTTTGGGCCTCGTCATTCCTATGCCCCAAAAACACACCTAATCCATTTTTTGGCCTCGTCATTCCTATGCCCCAAAAACACACCTAATCCATTTTTGGGCCTCTTTATTCCTATGACCCAAACACACCTAATCCTTTTTTGGGGCCTCGTTATTCCTATGACCCATTCCATACGACGTTGAAGTACCCACTTGAGAATCAAGGAAGGGACCCAACCAGGGGTCGAAGTTTTGTCTGGCAGCCCATGAGATGTGACCCAACCAGGGGTTGAAAATTTTCTGGCAGCCCACGAGAAGGACAAAAATTACCTGAGGGAAGAGAAGTGATATCTGAACTCCGCCACCTGAATTCCGAGACTAAATTTCACTTGATGCGGGCTCTGGTTGGTTGAACTGAATCCGTAAGTTGGAAAAAGAAGGTAACGGATTAATTAAGGAAATAGACTCAGAGTAAAAGTTGTGTATTTCGAGGTCTCCCGTGAGGTTCCGAATTTTTTAAATTAGAGTGGAGTACAGGACATTATTTTTTGGAAAATTATATCTACAAGGAACCTTCTGATTGCCACAAATTTGATTTTTTTTATTGAGGACAGGGTTCATTCTTCCTATGCTCAGACAGGATATCGTTGGTGCTTCTTCTGATTAATGTAATATCTTACAATATTATAACCAACTGAATTGTGCTGTTTGGGATTTAGAAAATTAAAATTGTGTAGTGCTTTCTTTGCTTTATTTCAGTATTTTTTCAGCAGGGCAGAACAGAACACCTGAGCACAAGTTTTGATGTTAAATTAAAAAATTAAAAAAAAGAAATTGGTTACTTGTATAAATATTTCAGCTGAACTCAGGATAAGTTTTTTTCTCAGGTACTAAAGAAGTATACAGAACAATATTGTTTCAGCTGGATAGATATTTCAAAGGAACTGAATATGAATTTCTTGTGCGGGGAGTTACAACGGGTTAGCACATGGTTAGGAGAATTAAAGATGTCAATTACGGAGGTAGAGAGTTTTCTGAAAACGTTGAAGAACAAAACAACTAGACAGGACCCTTATAGAATTATGGTAGACAGTAATA
The DNA here is from genome assembly GCA_014155875.1 of Cepaea nemoralis. Taxonomy (NCBI): domain Eukaryota; kingdom Metazoa; phylum Mollusca; class Gastropoda; order Stylommatophora; family Helicidae; genus Cepaea; species Cepaea nemoralis. The sequence continues at coordinate 2,077 of JACEFZ010010091.1, forward strand.
GAGTAGGAAAGAATAACAGGAGACAGACATTGCCTAATAAAGACAGAAGACAATATGGTTATGACGAACCAAGGCCTGATCTATATAGAGTAAAAGACAGTAAAAACAGACGAAATAGTGAAAGCTCGGACTGGTATAAATACAAAAATGGGCGTGAGAAAAGCATTTCAAAGAAATCATGGGACTGGCCTTCTCACAGTGCAACTGCTAGAAAAAGACGTGACGACTGGTTAGAGAAAAGACAAAGACAATATTTAAACTCAGGTGTAAGAGACAGAGTTGAACCAGTAAGTAAAATACAGACTAGTCCTAAAATAGTTGCGAATGTGACTAGTAGACGGGAAAAGAAGAAGACGATATTAGTAAAGAAAAGAAACCGAGAGACACAGACGCAGACAAGTAATACGGTAGAAAGTAGCACGCAGACTCAGGTACAACCAGTCAGCAAGTTAACAAAGGGAACTAAAACTGACTTCATAGAGAATCAGTCAAAAACCAACTCGTTTGACTAAGAGAGACAAGGTTGAATTTGGGGAAAAGATGGACAGACGAGGACCAAGAACGACAGAAAGATAAAGAGGAGAAGTTTTGACGAAAGTGTTAGTATGGTTGTAAATAGAGGTAGTGCCATGTCAAGTTATTCAGCCATAGACAAGAAACTAGTTCCCAGATGGTGTAGGAATATTGGCTGTCAGAGTTCAAGCTACGGAGAAGATTTTCCCCACAGCTGAATATTATAGTGATGCTGAATCAGATATTATTACAGAGGATTCGGAGAATGAGAGTGTTACACTACGGGCAGGTCCTGAATCGAGGCGTGATGTTCCATCATATGGAGTAGTTGCTGGTAGACAGACGGACAGATTTTTGGGTAGGGGACTCTTTGAAACAAAATACTGGTTTGTATGACAAGACAGTAGGAAAGGCTAAGGGACGAAGACCGAGGAAGAGAAAGAAAGTCAGACGTTTTGGGGATGACTATGGGAATAGGGCCGACGTGTTTGCAGTAAACTATAATGAGTCTGATGAAGGAACTATAATTAGTGTGTCATCTGAAGACGAGATGGGAAGGTATAAACGTTACGTAAGGTACACAGGAAACAGTGAGCAGACTGACGCAAATATAAGAAATAGAAGGAACTCATTTAAGAAGAATAGTGCTAGACAGTTAGCGGGTATTTATTCAACGACAGAAAGTGATTTAAGAAAAATAGAAGACCTTAGGACCTTAAGACCTGAATACTTTAACGGGTTGACAACAGATAGTGATGATGACATTATAAGTGAAAGACAGGTTAGGGTATTGAAAGACAGTGAAGTGTTTAATTTGGACACACTATAAAACGGTTAAAATTCCTTGGGTGAAGAAGGAAAATAAAATAGTTTTGGCTTAGGAGAAGAACTCTAAAATAGGCAGATAAAATTTGTTGGTGTATTTCACATGGTACAGAATAGTCGAGGGGGGTTGTTGCCAAATGATATTCCAGTGGATTACGTAATACAGGATATCGTCTGTTTGGTAGTGAGGTAGAGAGAGTATATTAAGTAAAATGGGGTAGATTCAGGACAGAATTAATGGAGGGTGAGAGATATGTTAGGCATGAATATTAGTATTAGAAATAGTTTGACTCAGAGCTATGACGTGATGTCCGAGAGGGTTTTTGCTTGTTGGTTGGAGAAGAAAGAATAGTATTGTTGACAGGTGAACCGAGAGTGTCTGGTGAGGTGATATAGACTGAGGAGGCACTGAGTATCCTGTGCGTAAGATAGTCAGTTGAACGTGAGAATAAAAGTATAATAAATAATAGACTGTAGAAGTGGATGCTTGAAAAATACGAGTTACGTCGTACTTGTGGAGAAAGAAGAAAGTTGTTGTGGGTGGAAAAGTATAGAATGATAGTTACGAAGTTAGGGGCTGGTTCACCAGAATGAGGTTTGTTTTGAAGAGATAGTAGATAGTACTGTGAAAGCAATTTCAGCTGCGAGAGGTAGTGTATAGGGTCTGACCTTCGTATAGAAGTGAGTGATTGAGTAAAGTAGAGATATAAGAAAGCAGTGAATTGAGAGAGTCCTCTAGAATAGTTCGTCTGGTTGTGCGGTGTTCATACGTGAATATAACTGTAGTCAGACAGGTGTTCGTCGTGATGAAAGAAGTAAAAGGAAAGAGGTGTGATGAAGTCGCCTAAGTGAAATACGTAGATAGAATGTAAGAGTAACGTTAATATGTCTTGTGTCAACGTGTGTAGAGGAAATCAATACGTGTTGATATGGGGGAATGATTGATGGAATGTTGAGGTGGCGTCTAAAGTATTTAGTTGTAGTAATAGTATGGAGACGTTAGGTTGTCGCGATACGAGAGTAGGCGTGAGATGAGAGCGGGGTTTGTGTTGTGTATCATTGTCCGTGTGAATATGAGAAGAGCGGTTGATAAGTAACGTTGATAAATCGTGGAACATAGAGTATGCGAAAATCGAGAGATAGAAAGAAAATTGTAATGTCTTTTCGTAGAATATCTGAACTTGGAAGGAAATTGTGGAAGTTATATGCTGAATTAACATTATGAATGTTTAGTATGCTTGACAGGAAAATGGCGAAACAAAGGGGGCCTAAGACTGAGAAACGAGGAAGGAGAGGGTTTCTGTTGCTTGTAGGTGGCGTGGTTGCAGTTCTGAAAAAGTTCCGAGAAATAACAAGAAGAATGAAAGATGCGAAGGTAAAAGAAGAGGTAATGAATGTTAGAAAAAGGGTTTCCCATAAGAGTGATTGGTTTGATTTAGTCACGATATGTAGGTTTTAGGAGGGTGGAGATACTGTGGGTTTACGGTAAGGATTGGGGAGTGGGGGGTGATGTTTGGGTTTTTCAAAGCCATAGAAGACAGTTGGGGTGCCGAGCCACAGGTTAATTGATAAGTAGATGGTGGCTGGTACATTGAGATATATTGGATAAATGTAGTTTACAGTGCTTGCTTATGAGGATATTTTGGATGTTATGATGTATTAGGAGTTAGGATGGAAAAAGATAGAAAATTGTGAGGGGAGATAATCAATGTTTGACTTCCAGAAAAAGGAACGGTCACTCGTTGAGTAATGGTTTTTGGGTTTAGGGGAACAAGTATGGTTCCGCATTAAGATAATCTGTAGATAACAGAGAGATATTTGTATATATGTATATAAATATTTTGGCATTTATGCTTGGTATGGAGTTGTTTTGTTATACATAACTTGGCTAAATAGATAGGTGTTACATTGGTTAGAAAAGGAGGCCAATGTTGCTGGGTCACTTTAAGTGGTTAATTCTAAGTGAATTATATTTTTTTTTGAAAACCCTTTTCTTTAGCGAGAAGACAGTTGTATTTATTGAAATTGAGCTTTCAATGCCTCATATGTAAAATTTTTTTTTGCTTGATTTGGTCTTGAAAAATGATTGTTGTTGTTTGATTAATTGATTTAGAATAGGGTTATTGTGTGCTTAGACTTTTTTGTGTAAACTGCTGGTCCGTAAAAGAGACCAGTAGTAGTAGGTAAAAAAAAAAGATTAGGATGTATGTTGTATTATTTTAATCATCGTCACCATCATCATCACTATCATCATCATACTTTTTTGTTGAGTTGCGGGGAAACATAAAGGGTTGTTACAAAATTTGGGGGGGGGGGTTTGATGTCCTGTTGTGATTTTATTTCACTGTTTTGTGTGTTAAAAAGCAGTTAATTAAGTTATGTTTAATTTACAAGGTTTTTGTCTAGAAATAAAGACAATACAGGGGCTTTAATTATGACCCTTCGTTCAGAAAAGAGTTTAAAAAAAAACTACGGAGAACTAATAGAGAGACACATTCTCTTAGTGAAGAAGAAGTTCATGGATATTTTTATGCTGTGATAATCAGCGTAGAAAGGTTAAAACGGCTATGAACTGTAGACGGGGTTACTACACAAGTAAAATGGTTATGGTAAAGTAAGAATTATTAGAAAAATAGGGGATTGGAAGCCACATGGGAGAAGAAAAGATTAGTGAATATATTCAGTGGGGTAAAGCTGAGAAAAGTTTTGAACATAGTTTCCGGGGGGGTCAGAAGAGCCATGATATACACGAGATTGTGGGTTTTAGAAGAATAAGAAAATTTCCCCAGATGAAGAGTAAACATGAATTGGATCCATGTTTGACTTGAAAACTGTGGGTAACAGTACAATAATAAAAGGGGGGTAAGTGGGGGAGACATAGTGACATGGGGTGTTTTTGGGTCCGTAATAAAAGGGACTGAGATTAAAGTTGATTAACAAGAAGTCACAGACATGAGTGGTTATTTTTGCTGCTGTAGATTACGGCCTGAATTATGAATTATGAATTGAGATTTTAGAGAGACATGGGGGTTTCATGGCCTGGGCAGGATGTAAATGTTTTTAAGTGGGTCAGATTACAATGTTGTGTTTGATGGTTAATATTTAAGGGGGGATTTCAAGGTTACTAGGTTGCTGTTGATAACGGCATAAGTGGAGCATTTTAGTAGATATGCCCATAAGAATTAAGAGAGAACCTGAGGTATTGGAGAAGATTACTTATACGAGGTGATGAGGTTATGTGAGGTGTTGTGTTGGAGGAGGTCTTAAGGGATAATAGATTTTTTTAATTGTGTCTTCGGGATGTGTTTTTTGGGTTTTCATTACAATGTGAGGTTGAGGTAAGGTAGTGTTGTTTTATAGACACTTAGAAGTGAAGAATATTTGGATGCTGTAGATAGCAGCGTTAAAATGTTACCATAAAAGAGTGGTACTGTGGGAGATATAAAAGACTTTATTACATAAAGTCTCAAAGAACAAAGGGGGGTAAAGGGGTGTGTGGTTTAGGTGAATGATGTTTTTTTTTGAAAGAGTTCTATTTCTTCTTTTTAAAATTTCCCGGGGGGCCACCGATTCTTTGTCTTCCTATCGTGTGAAAGTAATTTCAGGTTAGTTGAAAGTGGGGGATTTGTAGCGTTGGAGTTGGGGGTTAGGTTTTAAATTTTAAGGCAGATTGCTTATGAGGAAGGAGTATTTAAGAAGACGTGTTATGATGTTATTGTATATAGTTGAAATTGAAATATTATTAAAGATGAGTAAATATGTTTGATTGAAGGGCCAGGAACGAAGAAGAAGTGGGTTAACTATATAACAGGGGAAAGAGTTAAAGAAATAGAATGTTTAATTAAATTGGAGTTGGTTTGGGGAAGGTTTGAGGAACTGTTAGAAGACAAAGAGGGAATAGACTATGGGGATTTAGAGTAAAGATTTTTCCTTTAAAGGAAATTCTTTAAGTAACATGGGAGTTGTAACAGTATTGGGTATAATTAGGATCTAGTGGGAAACACAGATACAGCACGATTGAGCATTGAGACTGAAAGGGGTGGGAGATGCTCAATCGTGACGTATTATGTTGTTAAGGTTAGTCAACATCCGATAGTCCAGCCGAGAAGACACGGCCTGTCATCTTGAGAATAAAGTATAAAGTTTCAGTCCAGATCAAGTCTTGTTACTTCTTTTGACACTGTTATACCTCAGGTAGCTAGATTCACAGACCCAGCTTCATACACTGTCCGATCCGTCCACACACAGCTCACCGAGTGTGCAAGAATCTCCTTCCTTCCAGGTAATTGGTTGTACGTACAACAGCCTTCTGTAGACCAAACTTCCAAGTTTCCATGGACCACTTTAGTTATCAAATGTTCTAGGGAAGTGCCACGGAATCACCCTTGGCCTAATGTCAGGTTAGGAAATAATGTCCTGGAGAATAGTTCTCATATAATAATGGGTGTTGTCTGAGTGATTGGCGGGGTCCAGCCAATAATACAAAAGGACTCCAATCCAAACGTATCGAGATGACTGTGATGTGTCAGTACAGTTGATGGTCATTCTTTCAAGGTCAGCAGTGGCTCTATCTCGTAGAGATCATATCCTTACAGCTGGCATGCCCAAACCTTGCCATGGCATAGTCATAAACATACTTTCTGCGTAGAGCCCTGTCGAGACCTTCAGCTCTGTTCATACTTCCAAAAGAAGGACCCTGGAAAGGACAAACATTCGAGTGAGGGATCAAGCTGACTCAAGCACCACATATTAGTTATGCATTTCGGCTTTACCAACACCAGTTTATAAGTGCTTGCTTGGATGGTCGGACATATCAGGTAGCCCCTGGATTGGCTACGTCCTGGCTTGCATAGACCTCAATCTGTAGACGTCCGGTCGGCTACCCGATGCACCCTGTTACATACACGAATCACTCTCCTCACTCATACCCTACCCTTTTATTATTATTGGGCACATTCATTTCCCAGCTTCTCTCTCCCTCGCAAACCATGCCTTTCTCACAACCAAGATCTTGTGGTGTGGTGCGCCTAGTAATCTGTGTGTTTCTCCCCGTTAACTACTAGTATAGTAGTGGGGTTGTATGGCATGCAGTGGAGTTCCCCATTCCCAGCAAGAATATGAAAGAAGATACTACCTCTTCTGGCTGCTGCTCTTGTCTGAGCTGTCGCCGCAATGTACCGGCAGTGCCTCACCTAACACGTAGATTCAGAGGAATGCAGGTTCTCTCTATATAGATAACGAAGTTTATTTATAATCCCCACATCATCCTATCGACTAAAGACGAACAGAGATAGCACGTGGATAGCCTCTTCCGGCTCAAGAAGATAGATCATAGATTGGTGGACCACCTCCCCAAGGAGCCCTATTCCCTCCTTCCAGCCACACCGTAGCTATCTAATGTGATTATATTTAATGAGAGATGCTACTAAGTAACGGTAAGCCGTAGGAAGAAGATAGCACTCGTCTATCGGCTGCCAAGAACAAGCGATATCATTTGGTAACTATTTATTCTTCAGATTTGTTCCCTTGCCATGCCAAGATCAAGACGCGTAGCCAGATTTGCTAACGGTCACCCCCTTTCCAATATGGCAAGACTGCTGTTTCGCCATATCCTCTCAGTCGTTAAGACAATAGATATTTATAGGCCAAGTTTTGGCTGGACCAAAAGAAACCCCACGTTTACCTTTCATTCCACCAGTAGGAAACCTTTAAAAATGTCTCAATTCTTTAACTTGAACTCTTGACATTCGGGCCGTGGATGGCGATCAGTAGAAACGGACATGAATCCTCCAGCAAGCCGCACCAGTGCACACTTTGGCGCAGGGCGCTCCATCGGGTCTACCCGAAAGAAAAGACCTATATCTACTTGCTCCATATAAGATTGTGTTATGAAGGTAACCCAAAGAACATATCTTTCATGATTGAGCGAACAAGAGAACTGAGAGCTTCCGAAAGCCGTTTCCCCCTGTTTGTCCCAAAATCAAAGAAGGCATGAGGACATGAGCCACTGGCGTTTCGCCACATAGGCCCCATCTTAAGAAAGTCGAACCCTACGAACTTTCGACTACCAGAGGTTCTGTTCGAATGACCCCACCCTCACATTCAACCATAGGATGTCTGGATAGGAAATCGGCTCCCACATTCTCCCTTCTGGGGATGTATTCGACCGTGAACTGATACGGTTGTAGGAGCAATGACCATCTCATTAACCTCGCGTTCAGTTTCTTAGAAGTTGCCAAAAAGGTCAGAGATTGATGGTCGGACTGCACTTTTGAACGGTACTCCATACAGATAAGGTTGAAATTTCTGTACCGCCCACACTAGAGCCAGACATTCCCGTTCGACTGTGGAGTAATTCCGTTCGGGGGTAACAGTTTTCTACTTGCATACGCCACCGGACATAGCACCGAAGCATCATCTCGCCCTTCCTGCAACAAAGTTGCCCCAATCCCTATGATTACTCGCGTCGGTTCTTAGAACAAACGTTTTCTCCAAATTTGGGAGTTGCAGGACTGGCCTATCCACCAAAGCCTGTTTCAGCCTCCCATAAGTTCTTCACAGCTCGGGGTCCAAGATTATAAGATCTGGCGATCCTTTCTTCAGAGTCTCGGTCTAACGGCGCCCGCCAATTTCGTTGAACTTTGGAATAAATTTCTGGTAAAACCCACACAGAGACAAGAAAGACCTAACATCTTTTTTGGATGTAGGACGGGGTGCGAGACGGACCTTTTCAATATTCTTTCTTCCCGGTACCAGTACCCCCTGGGGTAATAGTATGTCCCAGAAATTCCAAGGATTGATAGCCAATCATGCATTTTGGCTGGACGGGCGGTTAACCCCTTCCTCTTTTAACCTTTTGAAGATCTGTCCCAAGGACCTCAGGTGATCACTCAGATTGTCAGACGCGATGAGAATATCATCCATAAACGAGACCACCGAGGGATCCTTTAAAGGGTCTAATAACATTCTCATCATGCGACCGTGAACACACTGGGCGCATTGCTCAGCCCAAATGGCATCACCTTGAATTCGTAATGCCCACTCGGAGTTACTGAAGGCGAGCCAGGGGCCGAACCTCGGGTTTCACAGGGATCTGATAATATCCCCTGCTTAGATCAATTTTTGAAAAATACTTTGCCTTATTTAGTCTGGCAAACAGTTGATTTGTGTTCGGTAACGGTTCAACTTGGAATGTCGTACAAGCTGTTTAAATGCCTGTAATCGATACATACGGCGGTGCTCCCCACTGGGATTCCTCAACAAGACAACCCCGGCATTATAAGGAGAAGTCGAAGGAGTGATGATGTCATCGTCCAGAAGCTTCTGGATTTCAGCTTCCGGGCCTTCTCTTTCGAAAAGGGCACTGGATATATTTTTGGCGAACAGGGTCTTGGGTAGTTCAGAGTCATATCAAAATCGACTAACCCTGTTCGCCCTGGCGATCGGTAAGAATCTGCTGATGGGACTCCAACAAACGGATGACCGGTCGGTTTTCTTCAGCCGACAGATCAGGATTAATATGTACATCCCTATAGGTTTCCCCAGAGTGTAAAGGATACTCCCTATCCGCGTCTTCGCCCGATTCAGTTTCCATCGCGACCGCCATAGTCATAAGTGCGGAGAGAGGTACCATCAGATCGTTCTTCATACCTTTTGAGGAGGGTTAATGTGGAAGATTTTAGATTTCCCCCTGATCCCGGATGGCCATAGTTGGTTCGGGACCACAATCCTTTCCACGGGAAAGGTCCCTGCCAACCAATTTCGAGTTTATATGGAACCACTGGAAGTAACAACATAACCCGATCCCCCACTTAAGAGACCTATCTTTTGTCCTTCTATTGTAGTAGGCGTCCGCGTGTCTCTTTCTGGCTGCCCTTAGATTCTGAGCTGCCAAAGCCCAACCCGTCTGGAGTTTCTTCTTTAACTCTTCGACGTATTTATATGAGGATACAACGTCTTCGGAGTTTCCTCCTCTGTCCAACATCTCAATAGGGCTTCTAAGGGACCCTTAATAGGTCTCCCGAATAGTAGAGTGGCTGGTGGCAACCCGGTCGACCCATGGGGAACCTCCCGATAGGCGAACAAGGCGGCTGAGATATACTCATCCCATCTGTCTGGTTTCTCTTGAGCCAGCTTCCGAAGCATGGTCATCAATGGTACCATTAAACTTCTCTACTTGCCAATTAGACTGAGGGTGGTACGGGCTTGTGTGAATGTGGTTAGTCTGGAAGATACGAAAGACTTCTTCCATCAGCTTACCACAGAACTGAGACCCATTGTCCGTTAGGATCTGGTTGGGAAATCCCAACCGAAGTAAAGGTCTCCATCAGTGCATCAGCCACTCGCTTAGAGTCGATTGTGGCCAAAGGTATCGCCTCACCCCACATGGAACAGCAATCCACCATCGTGAGAATGTACTTATTCCTCTTCCTAGTCCGAGGAAGAGGACCAACAAGATCGATGGCAACTCTCTCGAAAGGAGAGTTCATTAATGGGCATGTCACCCAAGACTACCGGAAGCCGTCGAGTGTTTTGGTGCCACACGCTGACACTCCTGGGCACCGACTTGACGTACCTACGCACGTCTCCAGTCATCCCTGGCCAGTAGTAATGGCAGGAAATGCGCTGGAGAGTTGCCCCGACACCCATATGTCCACTGAAAGAAATGGTGTGTCCCATATGAAGAAGCTGTTCCCGATAAGCCTTAGAAACTACCAGCTGTCCCATGCTGGCGTTCCTCCACTCCGGCTCTCCGGTACAGTAACCGATTCTTCATATAATACTGACCCCGTCTTGGTGGGTCAGAACTTTTTGGCAACTGGTTGAAGCAAGGTAGCAAAGTAGCCGTTTCCCCCTGTTTTCCCAAAATCAAAGAAGGCATGAGGACATGAGCCACTGGCGTTTCGCCACAGAATGTTAAACCTCTCAGCCAGGCCGACCTGCTACGCAAATGAACAATCATCCATGATGCCATGTGGGTGCTAGCCAGTGAAAAGAACTGAGCACGTATTTCATCTCCGGGTACAGATGTTCAGCCATCGTTAATCTATCAGTGTATCAATGTAATGGGGAGGCTCCAACAGTGCCATTTGTACACCATTTGTATCACATTACAGCTGCGTAACCCTGACTAAATACACATACTGAATTATCATCATCTGTCCGCGGTTGCTTGAAGCGAACTGCATATTCAGAAAAATGACAGCCGGCCGATTGCTGAACTAACTCGGTTGCCTTATGCAGTGTTGTGTGGCTGCTGGTTTTCTAGTGACTGCCACTTCCATCGACGATGAACTATATTTTTCGAGGTGGACTTTTGTGTTGGCATTCTGGCAGCGGCATTATGCATAGTATACCTGTTCGGACTGCTGGTTTGTCGAGACTCCTGTCTGATCAACTTTTCACATGGGGCAGTGAAGAGTATCTGTCTACCAGATTCTCTGATCACCCCTTGCTACCGCATTCTCTCTAGACCAGCAAATTCTATTCTGCATTATTCACGCTCTCCCAGAGGGCCTTCACCGCATCTGCCTTATCATGCATCAAATCACTCCTTAATGATGCAGCACCAGCCAGTCTGTCTGTCTGTTCATTTTTAACCACACCAAAATGTCCTGGAGAAAAGATCTAACGAATTCTCACAAACTGTGATACACGAAATGATGCATACCATTCAGCACGAAACATTCCAATCTTCAACTTTGTCAGCATGCTTTGTGGGTCAGTCACAATCACAACATGTATCTGTATTATGTTCTCTGACTGGTGGAAAGCTGCAGTAACCGCCTCCATCTCCATTCTCAGACTCGAGGTTGTGGTGTCATATGCCAAGCTCTCCTTTACTAAACATTGGACATTGGCTTTTGCTTTGAATCCCCAGACAGTACTTCTTTTTGCCTCTTAACACAGAGCCATCGGTATAGATAATCATATCACCAGGACGGGAGTAGTCATGACTTAATTGCTTAATTTCTACTGCCGTAGCGCCTTCTGGCCAGTCCCTAACCTCACGTCCCAATGTATTAGGAAATAAAACATACTAAAGTATTTCATCTTCTTATTGTTTCAAAGTATAAGAAAACACTTAATACAAATAGTAATTCATGAAACTAAGAAAAGTCATAAGAAATAATAAAAGATAATAAAGTATTCCATCCTCTTCTTCTTTCGCCCTTTATTCCCTATTGGTCCATAGTCCCTCAACCAACTCACTCCAAGTCCTTCTATCCTTAACTATCTCAGGCAGCTGCGGTACGTTCTCCCCTATTTATTCATTTCTTTCCCAACTTCTCCTCTCTGTATTTTGTAGATCTTCCTCTATTTCCTTTAAACATGAAAAATAATGATCCTGTAAAATACGCTGCATCTGCCTCAGAAGAAAGTCTACATAGTCATTCAATACTTGTACACACTATGCGGAAAACACAACCCAATTACAACTATTTCCCAAGGGAGAAGAAAGACAATCGATGACACACATCCTTGTCAACCTGACAGAGTTCCTGACGTTTCACAACTAATTCTACCTGTGTCTGACCTCAAGACATCAATACTTTCTCTGTTATGTTGTTACTATTTTCGTTTCCTTGTCCCCACTGCGTAATTCTTATTTTTAACATTGGCGAAGAACTGTGAACAAATGGAAGGGAAATAATCGGTAAATGCAGAGAAGGAATAAGACCTGGGCAGACTGCAGTTCGCGCGCATTCAGGTGTCTTGGCAGAAACTCTCGCGTCGATAGAATACAGACAGATAACAACCAAGCGTAATTGGTGCTACACGGAGTTTTATGTTTAGTGAATGTGTGGATAAACGTTTCCTTACATGGATTCACTATTAGTTTCACTAAATGGTCAACGCGCCTTGTTGAATTATTGACATAATAAGTTTGTTTTGTTTTCCAGCATTTTGTGGACCCGCCTCGTCGGAGTTGTTTATTTCTTTGTGAGTTGTGGTTTTAATGTAGGTTTCAGGTGGGTTTTCGTTGTTCTGTTTATCATTTTGTTGGATTGAATAGACAGCTACTAGAAATAAATGTAGTACTGTGGAAACTCCGAAGTTGTGAAAGACATATATACACACATACACACAGCGTTAGCCTGTTTGAGTTCAGAGGTCGTGAAGTATACTATATACACACATAACACACAGCGTTAGCTTGTTTTGAGTTCAGAGGTCGTGAACGTATATATATACACACATACACACAGGTTAGCTGTTTTGAGTTCAGAGGTCGTGAACGTGATAAATAAGTACACACATACACACAGCGTAGCTTGTTTTGAGTCAGAGGGTCGTGAACGTATATATATACACACAATACACACAGCGTTAGCTTAGTTTTGAGTTAGAGGTCGTTGAACGTAATATATATACACACATACAACGCGTTACTTGTTTGAGTTCAGAGGGTCGTGAACGTATATCTATATTACACACAGACACACAGCGATTAGCTTGTTTTGAGTTCAAGAGGTCGTGAACGTATATTCTATACACACTACACACAGCGTTAGCTTGTTCTTGAGTTCAGAGGGTCGTGAAACGTTATATATATAAAAAACTACACACAGCGTTAGCTTGTTTTGAGGTTCAGAGGTCGTGAACGGTATATTATACCACACATACACACAGCGTTAGCTTGTTGAGTTCGAGGTCGTGAACGTATCTCTATTACACCCATACAACACCGCGTTTTAGCTTGTTTTGAGTTCAGAGGTCGCTGAACGTATATATATACACACATACCACACAGCGTTAGCTTGTTTTGAGTTCAGAGGGCGTGAACGTATATATTTTACACACTTTACACACAGCAGCTTTTTTTGGGTTTTGGGTTTCAGACGTCTGAACGTATATATATATACACATACACACAGCGTTAGCTTTTTTGAGTTCAGACGTCGTGAACGTAAAATATAACACACATAAAACACGGTTTAAAGTTTTTTTTTGATTCGGGGTTCGGGGAACGTAATATTTTATACACACATACACCCCAGCGTTAGCTTTTTTTGAGTTCAGGGGTTTCGTGAACGTGTATATATAACACATACAACAGGTTAGCTTTTTTTGAGTTCAAAAGGTCTTTAAACGTATATATATAACCACATACACAACGGGCGTTAGCTTGTTTTGATTTTCAGAGGTCGTGAACGTATATATATACACACATACAAACAGCGTTAGTTTGGGTTTTTGAGTTCAGACGGGTTGGTGAACGTATATATATACACACATACACACAGCTTTAGCTTTTTTGAGTTCAGGACGTCGTAAAAGTATATTATACACAAAACACAAAGCGTTAGTTTGTTTTGAGTTCAGAGGTCGGTGAAAACGTATATATATACACACATACACACAGCGTTAGCTTGTTTTGAGTTCAGAGGTGGGAAACGTATATATATACACACATACACACAGGTTAGCTTTTTTTTTGAGTTCAGAGGTCGTGAACGTATATATATACACACATACAACAGCTTTTTAGCTTTTTTTTTGAGTTAAACCGTCGTAAAAGTTATATATACACACATACACACAGCGTTAGTTTTTTTTGGGAGTTCAGAGGTCGTAAACGTATTATATACACACATACACACAGAGTTAGCTGTTTTGAGTTCAGACTCGTGAACGAAATATATACACACATACACAGGCGTTAGCTTGTTTTGAGTTCAGACGTCGTGAACGTATATATATATACACATACACACAGCGTTAGCTTGTTTTGAGTTCAGACGTCGTGAACGTATATATATATATACACATACACACAGCGTTAGCTTGTTTTGAGTTCAGAGGTCGTGAACGTATATATATATACACACATACACACAGCGTTAGCTTGTTTTGAGTTCAGAGGTCGTGAACGTATATATATACACACATACACACAGCGTTAGCTTGTTTTGAGTTCAGAGGTCGTGAACGTATATAATATACACACATACACACAGCGTTAGCTTGTTTTGAGTTCAGAGGTCGTGAACGTATATATATATACACACATACACACAGCGTTAGCTTGTTTTGAGTTCAGAGGTCGTGAACGTATATATATACACACATACACACAGCGTTAGCTTGTTTTGAGTTCAGAGGTCGTGAACGTATATATATACACACATACACACAGCGTTAGCTTGTTTTGAGTTCAGACGTCGTGAACGTATATATATACACACATACACACAGCGTTAGCTTGTTTTGAGTTCAGAGGTCGTGAACGTATATATATACACACATACACACAGCGTTAGCTTGTTTTGAGTTCAGAGGTCGTGAACGTATATATATACACACATACACACAGCGTTAGCTTGTTTTGAGTTCAGACGTCGTGAAACGTATATATATACACACATACACACAGCGTTAGCTTGTTTTTGAGTTCAGAGGTCGTGAACGTAATATATATACACACATACACACAGCGTTAGCTTGTTTTGAGTTCAGACGTCGTCGACACACGTTCTACTACTTCTGGTCCACTGGACTGATTTTTGCGTGTGGATTAGCTTTCCCTGCTACCAGTGTCCCTCACAATCAGGGGAACCCACTCCGACTTTTAGAGATACTTATAATTTACGTCCCCAAATCAAGGGACGAGAAGTCAACGTTTTAGTCCAACTGACCAGTGTAGGCGTTGAACCCTCTAGTTTCGCCTCAGCACACTGGGTGTTTAAGAGCGAGGACTCCTATCCATTCGGCCAAGCTTACCTCCATATATATATATATATATATATATATATATATATATATATATATATATATATATATATATATATATATATTGGTATTGATGACTGTCAATAGAAGGTGAACATTGAAATCCATAGTTATCGTTTCTATGATCTCCATTTATGAGATGTCTCTCCCTTTTCTTATTCTTCTTGTCTCCTCTTTCTTCTCCACTTTCTCCTCCTTTGTCTTCTTACCCCCCCCCCCCCCCGACCTCTTTGTTCTTCCTCTTTCTCTTCTTCTTCCTTGTCATCTTTCTTCTCCGCCTTCTCCTCTTCTTCTCCTGCTCTCCATTATTGTCCTCCTCCTCCTCCTTCTCCTCCTCTTCTTCTTCTCCCTCCCCCCCCCCCCTTTCATCCAATGGAGCACAAAGCCTCCAATCACTCACCCCAAGCCATTCCACAGTTTGCTATTATC
Organism: Cepaea nemoralis; assembly: GCA_014155875.1. Lineage (NCBI taxonomy): Eukaryota > Metazoa > Mollusca > Gastropoda > Stylommatophora > Helicidae > Cepaea > Cepaea nemoralis. The sequence goes on from JACEFZ010010091.1 coordinate 17,578, forward strand.
TCCTGCAGCACCCTTCATGTACTTACTATATTAATACTCTCTATCTCTAATTAATGTCTTCCGTGTGCCTTATTGTCCCTCCGTGGGACTTATTGTCCATCCATGTGCCTTATTGTCTGTTCGTGTTCCTACATTATTATAATGTCCCCTGTGGTAATTTTGGAGATTGTCCTAGATGAAAGCAGCTAAATCGACGACCCATGCACCCTTGCAGCTTTCTCCGCATCGCGTCGTACTTCTTATATAAGAAACACATTTCTTCTTCTTTGACTGAATTATTATTTATCTACTTTATATTTATCATTGCTCGTGGGTGGTTGTATTTCTCAACTAATGTTTTCGCCGAGATTGCGCGGCCAGTCCCTTGCTAACCCGCCTCATTTTCTTTGAACGACATGCATTTTAGTTTATAGTGTTACTATTTTTGGCCTATTGACTTATCTCGTTTTAAAAATATATGGTTTTATTGTTTAGGATGAACTAATTGTATAATAAGAAATTACTATTCTCATCATCATCCACGTCAAGCTTCGTAGGGAGGAATTGTTGACATTCTAGCGCCCGATGGGCGGTATTGGATACTGTCAGTTCTAGTAAATGTATAATGACTTTGATGATGCCAATCTTTCTCTCGGGCGCCCTTTTGCTCTCGGGTCAGATCTTAATTGATATAGGGCCAGTGCTGGTAGTTGATGGTGTTGCAACCTAACGAGACAATTGAACCATTTGATCTTCTGCCTTGCAGTATATGTGGCACAAATTGTTGATCCCACTGTATGTCTAACACCCTTTCCTACTTGATCTCGGCTGCTTAAGTTGGGCAGCTCTTCTGAAGTATCTCTTCTTGCAAATGTTGATTTTGCATTTGTGTATGAGATAATGTGCGAGTCTGATATTGTAAACAATATAAAATAACACAAAGTAGTGCAGCTTTACATAACAGAATTACGACACATACAGGATGTTGCGGCAACTAGCCTTCATCAGCAAACAAGCACATACACAAAACACAACATATAGTCACGGAGAGACCCTCCGGTGACTACATTAAGGCGTAACGATGGGATGAGAAGAATAAAAAGATGAAAAAATGAGAGCAATGGAGAGAGAATGAAAATTAAAGAAAAAGTGTTCCTACTTACCTGAGAATCCCAAAATGTGTAATACCCGATTGTCACGGTTATCTTCTTTTATACACAGTCAAGGGAGTGGGGTGTAGGATGATATCAGGGTGGTGGGTGTAACGGTTCAGTTAGCATCCCAGGTACTTGAGTGGAAGTGGTACATTAAAGAAGGGGGGACGGGCGGAGACAGGGAGGTAGATCAGGAAACTGTAACAGTTATCTGGGAATAGAAACTGTGGAGTCCCAGTGGATAGTACTTACAAAGCGTGAGTGGGTGCCAGTGAATGGGTTGGCCCTAATGGACGAATATTGAAGCGCAATGAAATGTGCACCCATGTATGTTGGTGATACTAACAAAACTTATATTATGTCCTCCTTTATGTTGTTATGAGGTGAGTCATAAAGTCTGAGTTGACTGATATGTGTGAGCGCACATACATACATCTATAGCCATCAACGAACATTCATACAATAGTATACATACACATGTGCATGGTATATATGGGGAAGGGGGGGGAGAGAGAGAGAGAGAGAGAGAGAGAGAGAGAGAGAGAGAGAGAGAGAGAGAGAGAGAGAGAGAGAGATTGGTATTAATATGTTATTTATTATAGGTAGATATATTTCAATGTTTCAGTATCGCTGTCAGTTGATATATAAGCTTATTTGCTTTTTGACATCTTTCCATGTATCGGTCATTTCTTTCATCCACTTTGACCATATTTCATAGATATTGAAATTATTTAGCTTCCTTCGAATGTGTCATAGTTATCTGTATACTTAGTGGACAAGGAGATATCTGGTAACCCGCATTACTTCGGTTTTGATTGTATTTATCTTCATATTGTATCTTCTACATGTTGACCTCAGCTTATGAAAAATATCCCTACTCTGTCTTCGTCACTGTCAAACACAGATAAATAAAGGGCGAAATGTTGCGGAATCAACGACTATGCTATAAACAATTGAATTGATGGCTAAACTCGCCTCCGATGTATCGGCAGCTTGATTGATTCCGTTCACTGCTTACTTACTGACTGATTTCTTCTGTGCGGGAGTAAATAATATCACTTATTTTTTTTTTTTTCCAGGGTTGCCTGTAAATAATTTTACTTGTTATTACCTCTTTGTTAGTTATTCCAACATCTCCGCCTCTCTCTGTGAAGTAAAATAGACGTGACATCAAGATGGTAAGTCCTAGGTGGTATAGTGTATTGTATGGGCCGGCAATAAACTTACTTCAAGTCGTCCTATCTTTACCTATCTCGTGTAGCAAGCGCCATGTCCTCATCCATATAATTCGGCTCTGTTTATATTGTTCTACTTGTAGGCTTTTTCTGTTTTTCCCAAATCATTCATAGTTCAGGACATAATTTTCCCTGATATTAATTCTGGAATCTCCCACATACTTCCTCATTAAACTGCTGTTTGTCCATGATTCACTTCCGTACGTCAGGACTGAATAGATATAGCTCTTGAGAATTATTATTTGTTGGATGATAATGCTAGATAAGATAACACAGACAGGGTTTGAGCATCTACCTGGCATCAATGTTCTGTTTTACTACTTCTACCCTACTATCTGAATCTGTTGCTCTGTTATCCTGTATATGATAATTCACTATCATGTAATGTCAGAGAGTTTTGAAATGTTACATAGAACCGTTTCTCCGGTATGAAAGTGAATCATATAATGTGTCTGAATAAATTAGGAAATGCTTGAAAGAAACAGAGGTGTGGTTCCTGAGATGAATACTGCGAATACTTTGGACGGCTGGAATAGCTAACAATGGTCGCCTGGAGAAGACTAATGGAAGTAGAACATTGGATACAACTATAAGAAAGATACAAACAACATTCTTTGGTCTTGTAATGAGAAGTGAGGCTTTGGAATACACCGTGTCAACTTGAAAGAACAGTGGTCAAAGAGACATAGGCTGACCGTGGGAAATTATGCTGGATAGGCTGAGAGGATGACATGTAAGATATCATCAGCAGAGTTCATCCAGAACACCAAGGACCAAAACAAATATAGAGACACGAACGCCAACGCCAGCTGGCATGACACATGATGATGATGCCGCTTGTATCTTCTGCCTGTTGAACTCAGCTTATTAATGTGATTTTCTAGCCTGCTCTCGTCACTGTCAAACAAACATAAATAAAAGAGTCAATGTAGGCGGAATCAACGTCTACGCTACAAACAATAGAATTGATTACTAAACTCGCCTCCGATGTATCTCCAGCTTTATTGATTCAGTTCACGGCTTACTTCCTGATTGATTTCTTCTGTACGGGAGTAAGTGATATCACGTGTTTTTCCTTCAGGGTTTGTTTGTAACAGATCTTACTTGTTAATGCCTCTTCGTTAGCTATTTCCTCATCCTTTTCTCTCTGTATTAAGTAAAATAAACCGTGACATCAACATGGTAAATATAGATGATATACCGTGTAGTACAGGCTTGCAACCAACGATCTTCAAGTTTTTCCATCTTTATGTATCTCCTGCAGCTATCTTCACGTCTTCCTGTTATCCTTTCGAGCATCTGGAAGTAACGCCAGCTTTCCAGAAATGTAAGGAAAATGCATAATTAGCAGACAAGTAAGGAATTATGCAAAAGCGACAAATATGTGGTTATAAAAACGAATGATAAAAACACCCTGGACGGATACAAAGAGCACTCAAGATATCTTTAAAAATGTTAACTCTTGAAGAGAACTAATTACTCGCATCAGAAGACAGTTCACTGTCTTTCGTCATGCCTTGAGAAGGAGAAAGCTGGATTATGTCACAAAGGGACAAGTGGAGGGAAAGAGAGGCAAGGGTAGATAAGGTGAGAAGATGCTGGACAGTCTGACATCAAAGCATGGAGGAGTATCAGCATTAGAAATAATTGGCAATTCACGTGACAGAAGACTGTGGACACACATGACCGCCATCGCCACATGGCATGGATTAGAAGAAGAAGTAAGAAAAGTATTACATGATAATTGAAATGTTAAACCGCCTGCATTACATAAATGATTAAACAATCATGTATTTTGTTGTTGTTCAGTCGGTTTGAACTCAAGCGTGGTCCATACACGTGAAAACCACTTTGAGTGTACTGGGTTCATGTTTGCATGTGGATTAGCTTTCCCAAGTACTAGTCTCCCTCGTCATCAGAACATTGAACACTACCTCAGGACAGACTACATGCCCCATTAAAAAAAAAAAACAACAATGAAGACAATAATAATGGTAAATAATCTCGAACGACAACTAGCCAAAAAAAAAAAAACCTTCCCATATGTATGCACGTTACATCCGCCTTGTGTATTCATGATGCCCATGTTAAATATTGCCTCAACGAGTCATGTATTATTGATCATTTTTCATGCGTTTTAATGCTTATTGTTCTTTTCTTCTTCTTTTCGTTCATCCGGAGTGTTTTTTCAGATGTGATTGCGGTGTGTCTGTTATGCGCCCTTGGGCCGAAACCCGTAGGCCAACACATCGACTTTAGCGTGCTTTTTTGACCAGGTAGCATTCCTGGGAGACTCTCACTTTTGCGGTGCCATCTGCTACATCGCAGGCCAAGTTGGAACGGTCGAAGACAACGGTCATCCCTCAAAGGAAGGCAGGGACAGTCCATAGCATTTTCCGCCATCCAAGGTTGCTTCCATGGTTGCAGGGCCGACACATAGCGCCCTGATGCTGGGCTTACCGAGGGAATCGTCACGTCCTGCTCATGGCTGCTTTGATTCCTCACTTCAATATATTGGGCATTTCGTTCGCCCCGGGCCATTCCTGCAAAAACCAGACAAGTCTGCAGATGGTATCCACTCAGCGAGTTTTCGGACATGTGCTTGTCCTTGTGCCCTTCAGAGCTGTTCCAGGCACGGCGGACTATTAGGAAAACTACCTAGTCAGAACTGTTCCGAGCAAGAGCGGCATTCGGAAACTAGGTAGTCAGAGCTGTTCCTAGCACGAGAGACATTCGGACGAGACATTTCACTCGTACGTAAATGCGTAGTGCCAGTTTTTATTTTGCCACCCGTAGGCCAGCACTTCCGGCTTCGGCGGGCATTTTTTAATGAGGTTAGCCTTCCTCGGGTTTCGAGGCACGTTAGACTTATTGTTGTGATGCCGCCCGCATCTCAGCTGGTCAGGATAGAACGGTCAACGACATCATGGTCAACCCTCAAGGGAAGGCAGGGGCAGATCATGGGCATTCTCTCGCTATGCAAGGAGGCTTCCATACTTGCAGAGCCGGCACATATTGCTCTGAGACTGGGCTCACCCGAGGAGTTGCCACGTCCTGCTCATGGCTGCTTTAGTTCCTCACTTCCATGTGTTGGGCATCTCGATTGCCACTGGCCGCTCAAGCACACACCAGGATCGGTCAGACTGTGGGCGTCATCCACTCGGTAAGCTTTGCTTTTGACTTCGGACCACGCAATGGGTTCGCTAGCCTTGCGTTCCATTTCGTGTTATTGAGACGTTTTTTCCACTTTTGTCTACTCTCTATGAGTTAGATACAGACAGTTTTCGTAACCATTCCATTCGACTGGGGCACTTCTCTGACTTTTTTGTACTCGCTCAAGAGGTAGGCTACATGTGCTGCCGGCTCAGCACCTTACCTCCTGTGCAGCAGTGAACGAGAAACGGCCAGGCCCTCTCTTCCGGGAATCCCTCATATCCCCCAGCTGAGAGCCTTCGAACAAGTATCAGAACTGGGCATGTAGCTTGCACAGTATCTCACCTCTATTTTTCGGAGGGTGGGTATGGGCCCGGCTCTCAGATCCGAGGGTTTGTGACTTAGAGGCGTTCAGCCACAACCCTCGACAGAGAGCCTTAGGGTATTGTCCGGACCAGATCTTTTGCCTTCGTGCGCCTGATTTAAATTTTTGACTGCTATAACCTGCAGAGCAGCAGGTTGTGTCTCTCTTGGTCTGGTCCCTATCCCATAAGCTGTCCGATATGTAGTTTTTCATCCATCGGCAAGCGAATGGGGTCGATGGGGCACGCAAGCTCCCCCACCACGTCAAGGTGGAGACACATCGGGGGAGTTATTGTTCTTTTGTTGTCAAAGAATTGCTTCATAAGAGATGTTGAATGAAAGAATGTATGAGAGGAAATAGAGAAGAAGGGCAGAATGTCAGACGGGCCTGCGTGTCCAATTCTTAACCCTTTGAAAATAAAGATTTTCGAATAAATAAAGATTTCAGACGAGGACGAGAAGTCAACATTTTAGTCCAACTGACTAGTGTAGGAATTAAACCCGCTATCTCGGCATCGCACGTATATGAGATTTTATGTGTAGAACACAGAACAGCTGACTTTGTGCAGAATCGGAATACGCACATATACTGACTATGCGAAAATGAGGGGAAGAGACTGATGACATATTCCTTCTGGCACTAAGGCCTACAAAATGTGATTGAGTTATCACATTGCAGACCCATGACAAACTGCTTTGGGACAATGTATGTAAGACATCGGACCTATATACCAGTGGGTAACCCTAGCAAACTGCTTCTTGGTAATTTATGTAAGACATGGAACCCATATTCATGTAGTGTAATTATTGATCGATTTATCTAATATGGGCATGTTGCTCGAGAATGCACAGCTTCACAATCCCGACATACGGGGTTCAAAGTCAGCCGCAGGTTATTTGGTAGCAGCTGGCTTGGCGTGAATTTTTTCATAATGGTATGAGCGTCGGCATTTCAGAACGCATTGGCAACCTACTGAACGTAATATTGCTTAGAAAATCATAAACAGCCAGAAAAAGCAATAACATGTAGTTTGAGAATCAATGTTAGGGCGTAATATTTTCAATGTTATTGTCAGTGTTTCTTTTAAACAATAGGAACACGTTCATATAAATCACATCTCGTATCGCTTAATGAGGCAATCAATCGATAATTACGCCGTGAAACAAATCAATCAAGCAAACTGCAATCAGTTGCCATATCGATTTAACTGCTTGTGGCTCAGCTGTATTTAAACTGTTAGTTGCTTTGACGCAATAAACTATTTGTAACTTTGGTGTATTAAACTGTTGGCAACTTTGACGTATTAAAGGCGAGGCGAGGTCTCGGAAGTTTGACGCTGAGCCGCCAGCGTCTGCAGCCTACCTTGTTCCAGACGTATTGGTTATCCATTCCTCTGGGTCAAACGAGGCAAGGCCCAGAGAGGGAACATGTCGTTTGGGCACCACATGTTCTCTGAAGCTCTGCCCAGGCATTGTGAGATGGAATTTTGGTCAAATTCCAACTCACATACTTTGGTCTGTCAAGACTGCAAGGTGGCACTCACTGTCTCGTATAAGACTGTAGATTTGACATATTAAACTGTAACTTTGACATATTTAACTGTAACTTTGACATATTAAACTGTAACTTTAACGTATTAAGCTGTTCGTAATTATGACGTATTAAACTGTTTGCAGCTTTGACGTATTAAATTGTCCGTAGCTTTGACGTATTACGCTGTTTGTAATTTGGACATTTTAAACTGTTTGTAGCTTTGACGTAGTAAGCTGTGTGTAACTTTGACGTATTAAACTGTCTGTAGCTTTGGCGTATTAAAATGTATGTAACTGTGACGTATTAATTAAACTGTTTGCAGCTGACACGTAGTATTTTGTTTGTAGTTTTGACGTATTAACCTGTTTGTAGCTTTGACGTATTAACCTGTTTGTAGCTTTGACGTATTAACCTGTTTGTAACTTTGACGTATTAAGCTGTTTGTAACTTTGACGTATTAACCTGTTTGTAACTTTGACGTATTAACCTGTTTGTAACTTTGACGTATTAAACTGTCTGTAGCTTTGGCGTATTAAAATGTATGTAACTGTGACGTATTAATTAAACTGTTTGCAGCTGACACGTAGTATTTTGTTTGTAGTTTTGACGTATTAACCTGTTTGTAGCTTTGACGTATTAACCTGTTTGTAACTTTGACGTATTAACCTGTTTGTAACTTTGACGTATTAAGCTGTTTGTAACTTTGACGTATTAACCTGTTTGTAACTTTGACGTATTAAGCTGTTTGTAACTTTGACGTATTAACCTGTTTGTAACTTTGACGTATTAAGCTGTTTGTAACTTTGCCGTATTAACCTGTTTGTAACTTTGACGTATTAACCTGTTTGTAACTTTGACGTATTAAGCTGTTTGTAACTTGACGTATTAACCTGTTTGTAACTTGACGTATTAAACTCAGCCGTTGTTAGTTCGGACGTTTACTCCATTTTACATTAACCTTTCTGACACTCATTTATAAGATTAGATTATCTGACAATGTATCCTGTATAGAAAGTGCCAAACTCGTTTATTTTAATATTACAATTACAATAGCTATCTAATTATCAATAGAATCTAATTGCTAGTTATAACTCTCCAATTCGTGTCCCCCAAACAAATAGTGTCATGGACATTTACAAGGCTCTTGAGCGTCACCCTGTAATTTGATATCAGGCCAACAACACCAAAAGTGATCCTTCACCTCTGTAACTATGTGGCCCAGTAATTATAGGGAAGCCAAAGTGTAATGGGAATGATAATTTAAAGGTTATTGTCCAAGCTCACGGAAATCAATGTACTGCTATCTCGAGAAACCACGAGATAGATCGAGATAGAATGTGTGCGCGCGCGCGTGTGTGTGTTTGTGTGTGCATGTGTATGTGTGTGTGTGTTAGAGACAGAGAGAGAGAGAGACAGAGAGAGAGAGAGAGAGAGAGAGAGAGAGAGAGAGAGAGAGAGATGGGCAGGTGTAACATGCATTCCGCTTGTGAATTTGGTAATGAAGCATATGCAAGGAATATGTGTTTACATGCACTATGCCATAAATGTCGTATTATCATAAATGTATATGTATGTATTTGTTTTATTCACGCATGTGACACTTAACACTAACAAACGGCAACGCTCTGTGATATATACAAACAAAAGAAACACACATTACACCTTGTAAATATCCATTGCATTGTATGAAATAAACGCTTGGAAATAAATCTTTTAAAAAAAAAACCAAACATCCCACGGTCAGTCACCTATACAGTGCCAACGCTGGTAGATGCTACGGGTGCAGATTGTTCGCCCCCCCCCCCGCTCCCCCTCCCCCTCCAGAGGGTAGGACTGTTTCTGTGAAGACAAACGTAGGTATGTCGATAAGCGAAATGTCTCGATGAATACGCAGGATAGGAGAAAAACGTCCGAGAGTTATGACACAGAAGGCCTCACCCCCATGAGAGTCATTGGCACCTTGCCGTCTTGACAGACGATAGTTTGTGCTTCAAAAAGGCATAATAACTTTTACCTATGGCGGTAGCGAATGTCACTGATAAGGCCAATTCGCGCTGTAAATGTCCGTTCACAGTGGGTGCATGTGAACAAGTGGTCATTTCCACCATCATGCACCATCTTACGTCTCACACGCTCGGTGTGTGACTTATCTGCAATAATTTTCTCCTTTGTCTTTATTCCATTTCTGATGTTTGCCCTCCATGCAACACGTTCAGCGGCGACTTGCTCCCAATGTGCATTATCAATGCCTGTATCAATCATGTCCCGCTTACACACATCTTTGTATCGTAGTAGAGGCCGACCCTGAGATCTCTTACCCATCTGTAATTCACCAAAAAAGATGTCCTTTGGTATTCTACCATCATCCATCCTCCTAAGATGTCCTATCCATCTAAGTCTACGAAGACTGAGCATGGAATAAACCGTCACACAACCTGATCTTTCCAATACTTTAGTATTTGTGATTTTGTCTTACCACTTAATACCAAGAATTTTTCGCAGACACCGCATATGAAAGCTGTTTAAACGTTTTCTCTTGGTGTGAGTAAGTTGTCCAGGTTTCACTGCCATAAAGAAGAGTACTAAGGACACAGGCTTGATAGACAAGGACTTTTGTTTTGGCAGTAAGCTTCCTGTTCTCCCAGACTCTTTTTCTTAACCTGTTCATTGTTGTTGCTGCCTTACCAATCCGGATGTTGATTTCCTGATCTAGGGATAATTTGCTATTTACCACTGATCCTATATATGTAAAATGGTCTACCATCTCTAGTTTGGCGTCGTCAATAAAGATTGATGGTACCCATGTGCACCTTGTGACATAATCTGTGTCTTCTTTTTGCTAATTGTTAAACCAAATTCAGAACAAGCATTGGAGAATGCAGATAGTAGACATTGCAATTCTTCCTCAGAGTGGGTCGTAACTGCAGCATCATCTGCAAAAAGCAACTCTCTGATCAGTACCCTCCTAATTTTGGTCTTGGCCTTCAATCTCTGAGCATTGTAGAGGCCGCCATCTGAGCGTGAGTGAATGTATATACCACCATCCTGATCACGAAAGGCATATTTCAGTAGAAGTGAAAAGTATATTCCAAAGAGGGTGGGAGCTAGTACACAACCTTGCTTAACTCCACTCTTGATTTCAAACTCTTCAGAAGTTGCACCATCAAACTTGATTATACCCTTCATGCCTGTGTGGAACGATTCCACAATGGGCAGAAGAGTTGGTGGGCAGCCAATCTTCTTTAGTGCCTTGAACAGACCCTCACGACTGACCAAATCAAATGCCTTTGTGAGGTCGATGAAGGCAATAAACAGTGGTTGATTCTGTTCACGGCATTTTTCTTGCATTTGTCGCAATGAGAATATCATATCAATGGTAGACCGGTTCTGTCGAAAGCCACACTGTGATTCGGGGTAGACTTGATCTCCTAGGACTTGAAGTCTGCGCAGAACAATTCTGGCAAATACTTTTCCAACAATACACAGAAGTGAGATACCCCTATAGTTGTTGCAGTCGCTCCGATCGCCCTTGTTCTTGTACAGTGTTATGATGCTTGAATCTTTGAAATCCTGTGGGACTTGTCCTTCTCGCCAGCATAGCTCTATTAGCTGGTGGATCTGTAGAGTGAGTGTGTCTTGCCCACTCCTGATAACCTCTATTGGAATCCCATCCTTACCTGGAGCCTTGCCAGATGCAAGTTCATTTATAGCACACTTAACTTCTGTTATGGTGGGAAGTGTGTCCAGGTGGTCAAGAGTTGGTAGAGCCTCTATGGCGTTGAGGGCATCATCCGCTAGTTTGGTCTCACTTGAGTAAAGCTCCAAATAGTGCTCTACCCATCTGTCCATCTGCTGTTTCTTATCAGTGATGATTTCTCCAGTCAAGGTTTTCAATGGTGCACTTCTTTTGATTCATTGGACCACAGGCTTTCTTTATTCCTTCATACATGCTTCTGATGTTGCCCTTATCACTTGCAATTTGAATGGACTCACATAACTTGATCCAATAATCATTTGCACACTGCCTGACAGCCTTTTGCACATCCGTCCTAGCTTGCCTCAGCTCACTCAGAGTGTTACGCGTTGGTCTTTCCTTGTTTCTTAAGAGATATATCTTCTTCTTATCAATCAAGGGCTGCAGAGTCTGGCTGTTTGCTGCAAACCAGTCTTGCCTCTGATGGTCCACAGTGCCGTAAACCCCTACGGCAGTTTTATAAAGAGTTTCCTTAATTTGACCCCACTTTTCATTTACTGTACAATTTTCTGGTGTATCAGTGAAAGCGTCTTCAAGTTGCTGTTGAAACTGAAAGCACTTTTCAGGATCATGAGTGTTAATAATATTAATCCTGAGGCTAGATTTGTGTTTAGCTGTGTTGATTCTCTTTGGTCTCAGTCTAACCCTTGCAACAACCAAAGAATGATCCGTATCACAGTCAGCACTGTGGTAACTACGAGTCAATGATATATGGTTCAGATGTTGTCTCCGTGTGATGATGAAGTCCAGCTGGTGCCAATGGCCGGATCTTGGATGTTTCCATGTGACCTTATGCATCTCTTTGTTTAAAAAAGGAGTTTGTAATACATAGGTCATTACTGGTGCAATGCTCCAGCAGCCTTTGCCCATTTTCATTCATGCGACCGATGTTGTATTTTCCAATCCACACTGGCCATGAACTCGAGTCCTTGCCCACACGAGCATTGAAATCACCGAGCATATAAATGTAGTCAGATTTTGGAACTGCCTTGATCACGGAGTCTAACTCCTCATAGAACGAATCCTTCACATCATCAGAGGAATCGAGTGTCTGTGCATATGCAGTAATAATGGTGGCAAAACCACAAGAGGTTGCCAAGCGCAGTTATAATAGTCTTTCATTTCCTCCTGCTGGAATTTCAATCATTCCCAGTAGCGAATTCTTCACTGAAAAGCCCACAGCATGTTGCCTTTGTTCTGCCTGCCCTCTACCCTTCCAAAAAAAAAGGTGTAATTGTTTTCCCTGAGTGACCCTTCCTCAGCGAGGCGAGTCTCGCGCAGGCCAGCAAGATCAATGTTAAGACGACTGGGTTCGGCATCAATCACAGCCGTTTTTCTCACATCGTCAATACTGGTCAAGTCAGTGGAAAATCCTGGACACATGGTTCTCACTTTCCAGGTTGCAAGCCGTAGCTTGAAGTTTCTATTTTTCTTTTTATTTGTACCTGGTGCATTGGTTTTACAGCCTGCGATCCAGATTTCTTCCTAGCCCCAAGCACCCATTGAAGCAGGCAGGCTGTGGCGGATCAGCACCCAATTGGCCGGGTGCTGCCCAGCTTGAGGCGGGCGGTAACTGTTTAGTGACACTGTAGTGGCAATGAATCAGCTAATTATTTAAAATAATATACAGGTGATACGTCTTCTTCATCGTCATCTAGGGGCTTATCTCGTGTAGAACTGTCTATCGAAATTGTTCTCTATCGTAAGCCAGATGCTCCTGCGCTGTTGTCGTCATGGTAACATTTTACAGACGTCCATGCCTTCCTATATACCCAAAGTATTTCACTGATTCAGTCCCAAACAAAAAGTAGCCTTGGACCTAATATAGTACACACTCAAATGATCAAGTATTATAGTGTAACTTTCCATTCACTGAGCATTAAAATTGCGGAAGATACCACGAAATAAAACAATTAACACGATGACCCTATAATGGTGATATATAGTCTTTCTGTCCATATGGAAGATCACATTTGGCGATATATTATCCTCTGGCACTGAATCAGATAATTTCCCTCCATTTTAATTACATTATCTTCTGGCACTGAGTCAGATAATTTCCTTATATTTTATTTACATTATCTTCTGGCACTGAATCAGATAATTTCCTTATATTTTATTTACATTATCCTCTGGCACTGAATCAGATAATTTCCCTACATTTTATTTACATTATCTTCTGGCACTGAATCAGATAATTTCCCTACATGTTATTTACATTATCTTCTGGCACTGAATAAGATAATTTCCCTACATTTTATTTACATTATCTTCTGACACCGAATCAGTTAATTTTCCCTCAATTGTATGTATCTCAGTTCCTAATTTTCATCAATATTAAGTTCTTCTTGGGTGTATTTGTTTTTGTTTTTTACGTCCAGTAAATTTGTAATAGTCTTTTGTCACACTTATATTCAAAGACTAATATGTTCTTTTTGCTGATTTGTTCAATATCCACGATTCACACTCGTATACTGCCATAGAAAATATGCATGCTTTCAGGACTCTGACTGTGTTACTCTACCTGTTCCAGTCAATACACGTTTTAATCGCTATAGCTGTTTTGCAGAGCTCGCTTTGTTCTTTTGATTTATATCATCAGATTGCCATCGCTTGTCAGCATAGAACTTACGTGTAGATATTCCAAACTGCTCATTTTCTGTAATTTCTCTCTGTTCCATATTTATCTGTTCTCATTTTGGTACAAGTCGTCTTGAAGCAGTCAAACAATGTGTGTGTGTGTGCGTGTGTATTTGCGCGCGTGCGTGTGCGTGTGCGTGTGTGTGTGGAGAGAGAGAGAGACTAACGGATAGAATTTCCAAAGAAGCAAGTCTCGACAGACCAGATTCAGAAAATTTAGAACTCTTTACTCCAGATGAAACAACTGACCCACAGGGAATAAATGAATTTCTATTGCAGATGATCAGTGCCTGTTTTACAGCGACGAGGGCAGACTACAAAATCATATTACTAATCTGAGTTCAACCTGCAGCAGATACAATATGAGTATAAACACATGGTCATGGCAGGGCTGACCAGGCCCTAAGCCTTGGTTGGCGACTGGTCTAGGATCGAAGCTCCGACAGGCGGACAGTTAGAGCAATGCTTTGCTGATCCGGCAGCTTCTGCAGCTTGTCTTGTTCCAGATGTAGGGGTGTTACCTTTCCTCTGGAGTGAACTAGGCAGGCCGAGAGAGGGATCATGCTGCATGGGCAACACATGATCTCTATATTTTAGCCCAGGCTTTGTGCTATGGAGAGATTGCAGAAAAGTCACACACCAAGTGTTTGAGGCGTAAGATGGTGCATGATGGTGGAAATGACCACGTGTTCACATGCACCCACTGTGAACGGACATTTACAGCGCAAATTGGCCTTATCAGTCACACTCGCTACCGCCATAGTTAAAAGTTATTATGCCTTTTTAGAGCACAAACTATCGTCTGTCAAGACGGCAAGGGTGCCAATGAATAAACACAGCCAAAACCGAAGTAATGCAAGTTAGCAGATCGCCAGGCCCACTAAGTATACAGATAAATAACACACCTCTGAAACAAGTTAAAGAATTCAAATACCTTGGAAGTATGATCACAGAAGATGGCAGATTAGACAGAGAAATTGAAATCGGATGTCAAAAAGCTAGTGCACTTACATATCAACTGTCACCCTTACTGAAACATCCAAACATACCCATGTCCGCAAAACGACAGATAATAAACAGCATATTCACACCAACCCTATGCTACCAATCTCAAACCTGGACTTTATCCAAATTACACCTTCGCAAAATCAACACCTGCGAAATGAGATGCCTGAGGAGAGCTGCCAACTTAACAATCCGAGACCGAGTAAGAAATGTTACTATCAGACAGACTGTGGGATCAACACCTTGTGCCACATTTATTGAAAGACAGAAGATCAAGTGGTTTGGCCATGTTGTTAGAATGCAACATCAGCAACTACCATCACTGGCCTTACATCAAAGATCATCTGCGACGAGACCACGAGGACGTCCAAGAAGAAAATGGATTGACGACATCAGAGACATTGTACAACCACACGGAATGACACTATCCAGTGCCGCCCACCGGGCGCTGGAACGCAAATTATTCCTCCCCACGACGCTTGACGGCAGAAGTGGAAGATGATGATGATGATGATGATGATAAACCGTTAAGCGAACGCGGTACGTAATCTGACACGATCACCAGAGTCCTGGAGCAGGTCTGTGTTTGCGCCCTAATTATGCCTTTTGGACAACATTCGGGACACCCCTTCACTGTGTGTATTTAGCAGTTTATGTGCCCCTTTCTCGTTACCCCTTAAATTTGTCGGTTATTACAAACATTAGGACCACTCCTTCACTGTGTGTGTTTAGTCCTTTGTTTTCCCTTTCTCTTTTTCCGTAACATGTGTCAGTTGTTACTATGTTTTTACTTTTATTTCTCATGAAACATGTCCAAAAATATCTTGACTGACCCCGTTTGATTTATCTAATCTATTTCAGGGTCTCATTTGTTTTTAGAATTACTGTCTCATTCATTTTTCTGCCCGCCAATGGTATTCTTTGCTTCTCCCCAGAAACCACATTTTCCCCGACATCAGATGTCACGCCCTTGAGCAACATTAAACCTTGCAGCAGTTCTATATAAGATTACCCAGTGAAAGGCGTCTATTAATAAGATAATAGAAATCATTATCGCCATATTTGGAACAGAAGAGGCAGTGTGTGCAAAGTCAAAGACCATTGAGTGCGGCGATATTATTGTATGACCACTATTGTCTATTTGACGGTTGTGCCGTGAGGCGTAACCTATTTCCGCTATCTGACGTAAGCAATAATAGCGTAGCCAGTTACTGTACTAACATTCGCTAATTATTTATAGTCTAGTTTGTCAGGCTGGCTTTTCTCAACTTGGAGTATCGTAAGTCTAGTTCTTTCTGAGAAGTGGGCGGGGGTGAGAGAGATAAATGGGCAAAATGTAAACTCATTAGTTACTACGTGTATGTGTGGGTGTGGGTGCGAGATAGATAGATAGATAGATAGATAGATAGAGAGAGAGAGAGAGAGAGAGAGAGAGAGAGAGAGAGAGAGAGAGAGAGAGCTGTCACGTGTGTGTGTGTGTGTGTGTGTGTGTGTGTGTGTTTTTAATTAATTTTTTTTAAAATTATTATTAAGGGATAAATAAGATACGAAGATAGGTCATAAAATAGTACGTAAAAACTATACGATAAGCGAATTTGAAAACTTATTTATTATTATAATATCAAGGAAATAGTAACAATGGTGGTATCAAAAGAAAGAGGTGACACATAAATGTGAAATAGAGATAGAAGGGAAAATTCTTCACCAAGTGGATGGTTTTAAATATCTAGGGACATTTATAACATCAGTTGGAAGATGCACAACAGAGATCAAGAGCAGAATAGGACAAGCAAAGGCTGCATTTCAAAAAATGAAGAATATGTTATGCAATAAGTCGCTATCAATGAATGTAAGAAAGAGAGGGCTGAAGTGCTACATAGAACATGTTTTGCTGAATCGTTGTGAATCTTGGAATATAAACGAACAAATTAGGAAAAGATTGGAAGCAACAGAGATGTGGTTCCTAAGACGAATGTTGCGAATTCCTTGGACTGTCAAAGTAACTAACGACGAATGCCTTAAAGAGGCTGGCGAAACTAGAACATTATATACAACAATAATAAAGAGACAAACAGCTTTTTTTGGTCATGTGATGAGAAGAGAGGAGCTGGAGAACATCGTGACAACTGGAAAGATCGAGGTGAAGAAGGAAGAGGCAGACCACGAGAAATGATGCTGGATGGATTGCGACTGTGGCATGGAGGAATATCAACGAAAGAGTTGATCCAAAAAACCAAGGACAGAAGTCTGTGGAGAGTTATGAACGCCTACGCCAGTCGGCACGGCACTTGATGATGATGATTTATTATTATACAATATATATATTTAGCTCACGTTCTCATCAAGTTAGTGCGGCAAGTGCAGAAATTCAAATGTCTAGGCACACAGATAACATCAGATGGAAGATACTTGACAGAGATAAAAAGCAGAATAGGCCATGCAAAATCTGCATACCATCAAATGAGAAACATTTTATGCAAGATGTCCTTGTCATTGGACAAAGAACTCTTGCATGTTGCATAGAACCAGTTCTAACATGGCTGCCAATTCTGGACAATTAGTAAAAAGGAGAAAAAACAACAATGGAAGCTTTGGAGGTGTTAATTTATAAAAGGGGTCTGTCAATTCCTTGGACAGCCAAAATGATTGATCTAAAAATGTGGAAGGAAGCTAAATAACAAAGGTAAGTTATCACAAACGTTAGACATGGACATTTCTCATTCTTCGGTCACATTAATTACAGCGAAAACTTGGAACCTGTTGTCACAAGTGGAAAATATTTGTGGAAAGAGAGATAGAGAAAGACAGCGTAAGAAGCTTCTTTAGTCTTGTGTCATGGCACAGAAGGGAGTGAACACACGAAGTGGATACATGCCGCTGGAGATCGCAGAATGTAGAGAAACATGATGGTACATGCCAGTCAGCAATGTACTTGATGATCAATCTCAACGAACATAAAT
>JACEFZ010010092.1:0-19240 GCA_014155875.1 Cepaea nemoralis
TACTTTCAAGTGCAAATGTAAGTAAAGCATCCTTTTCACACACACTGAAGGTGCAGTGGGCACCTGGTGTTAGCCCCATATTTGTATACACCAATCAGCACTCAGTGGGTCATATGGTCAGCCACCTTTATTCCCAAGACATTTCAAGATACCCAATTTAAGTTGGGTCAACCTGGCAGCCCAGGTCAATTTTTAAAATGTGCCCAAATGCAGATTTGAACCCACGGTCACTGGACTGGGCCGGCAACCATCTAGCCATTAAGCTACTGTGGCTCCAAAGTATATAGTGAAATACATTTTTAATATCTTTTGTAGTTGAACAATCAGTGTCACATACATATTGAAGATAAGCAGCAGTTATTCAGTAACTTGTCTTTTTCCTTCTGTGTGTATTCAGACATAGTCCTATATTATCTTCCCATTTGTAGTTGCCTTAACCTTGTACTACTGCACTCCCATTATGCCTTCTCTTACAGTTTAGACAAAATATAATAGCATATTATAAACATTTGAAAAGCAGTGAAACAGTTCAGTAGTAACATAGCTTCTCTCCCAGAAAGGCTAATCTGATTAACGAATGCCAGGAAGAAGTCGGATATTTCAGCCAAAAGGCACAAATATTGCAACTCTACTACCAACTCTGTGGCGCAGGGATTACAGACTCAATTCGTAATTCCACATACCGCGTTCGAAAACACTGTTGGAGGCGATTTGGCATTAGACCACCTTGCATTGGTTGTTTACAAAATGGTATAAGTGCCGGTAGTTCAGAAAGCAATGGCAAACAACTGAAATAAACTTGCCAAGACATCACAAGCAGCCAAAATATGCGGGGGTTCACTGTGACGTCCTGTAAAGGATATGCAACTAACTTTTTAAACTACTGGAAACATACCCAAGACTATTAATTACGTTAACATTAAAAAAAACAAAACAATTATCACAGAAGAAGAAGAAGAAGAAGAAGAAGAAGAAGAAGAAGAAGAAGAAGAAGAAGAAGAAGAAGAAGAAGAAGAAGAAGAAGAAGAAGAAGAAGAAGAAGAAGAAGAAGAACAACAACTTAGGTTTAGTACTGATCATTTTAATGTTAATCATTCAAATGCAGTAGTGGGAAGCATAAACTATGCTCACATGGCGTTTGTTATTTGCATTAATATGTTTAAGCTAATTATTCTTTCTAATTATATTTATAGCAATATGTTGAGTCTTGGTTCATCAAAGCCATGGACAGACGCAATGTACAAACTGACAAATCAGACGAAAATGGATGCTCAACCACTTATGGATTATTTCAAGCCCCTATTGGAGTATTTACGCAAAGAAAAATGGAAATGATTACGGTTGGGATCCACACTGTCCAGAGTTAACGCCCACTGCTTCTGGAAGGAATCATGGAAGCAAAATGTCTAGCCCGCTGACACCCCTTATTGTGCTTTTGATATATTTTTTATGTGTTATTTGATCTGTTTGTTCAATCTGTTAACTGAAGAAATATGCTGTGATAAATCAAAACGCTGTTATGCAAATTTCTTTCTTTTCTGAGAATTCTTTTTGATTATTTAACATGATCTATAGGTTGACATTTCTCATGTCATAATGAAGCTGCGTTGCTCGTATCAATATCAGTTTAGTTTCAGATATAAATTTGTATCTACATGAATTAATACAGAATGATACACTGGTACCTCTTTATAGTTAATTTTCGTACTACATTGCGTATCGCTATTTTGATTTTTTCCTTAAAGATTTCAAGTTTAAAAAATCAACATTTTGCATTTCTAGTATCCTGTGAAATGTGGAAGGTGAAGCTAAATTGAATGCTTCTACAGATTAACAGGGGCACAATCATTATAAAGTTTCTTGTAGATTTGTTACAACAGTTTTAGAAATTAGGAAGAACTTGGAAGCAACAGAGATGTGGTTCTTAAGATGAATACTGCTAATTCCTTGGACTGCCAGAGTAACTAACGACGATTGTCTGAAAGAGGTTAATGAAACTAGAACATTATATACAACAAAGAGAAAAAGACAAACATCTTTCTTTGGTCATGTGATGAGAAGAGAGGCATTGGAAAACATTGTGACGACTGGAAAGATCAAGGGGAAGAGAGGCAGAGGCCGACAAATAGAACTGATGCTGGATGGATTGAGACGGTGGCATGTAGAAATATCAGCAGCAGAGTTGATCCAGAACACCAAAGATCGAGGGGAAGAGAGGCAGAGGCCGACAAAGAGAAATGATGCTGGGTGAATTGAGACGGTGGCATGTAGAAATATCAGCAGCAGAGTTGATCCACAACACCAAAGATCAAGATCTGTGGAGACACATTTTTTTTAAAGTCGCTTAGAAGTCGACAGGGTCGACTTTATTGCACTGGGTTTATCCCGCACAATGCATGAACTCCGTAGCTCCAGCGACAACCCTCAGGAGTTTCCAAAAAAATGCATTTGTGAACCGAAGGACGCGGCCCGGAATCGAACCCACAACCTTCAGAGCCCGACACGAACGCCTACACCAGCTGGCATGGCACTTGATGATAATATTGATATTATATCTAAAGTTCCATTTTTAAATATGCAAAACATGGAGTTGAAATAAGTTCTCACATTGTACTGTATGAAAGAGACAGAGATAGGTGATATACAAAGAGGCTGAGAAAAGACGTTAGAAAAGGTGAATCCAAAGCACAATTTTATTGATTCTAATTATTTAACATATGAAATATTAATGGTTTCACTTATAGAAGGCAAATTGTTTCACAAATATTCCAGATGTGAAATGCATAACACTTCCCTTCATCTTCCTGTATGTATGTGCGTGTGTGCATGTGAAGTGCCATGTAAGTTATAAGAACTTGCTCATCAGAACTATAGAAGCAACCTAACCTTATACTATGATCTTGAAGTATAGGGAATTGATAAACAATACTAGAGTATATAAACGCCAACACAAAGGTCTGGGAATAATAAAGAACATACATTGACAACAGGCAGCAGCTTACCGGTTAACCATTCCAGACCATTTTAGCACATTAACATGGTCTCAGGCAAGGATGTGAACTGTTATTTGTTTTATTTTCCCGACACAATGAAAATATAACCAAGTCTATAGAAAATATGCCAGGGAGTGAGGTCAGCATGGCCGAATGGATAAGAGCAAAACTCTTAAACTTCCAGTGTGCTGATGTCGAGGTAGCGGGTTCAACCCCTGTGCCTGTCAGCTGGACTAAAATGTTCACTTCTCTCAACGGGTTCCCTAATTGATTTCCCGACTTGGGGACATAAATTACAAGCACCTCAGAAGTCAGAGTGGGTGTGCCTGGTGGCGAGGGGCACTTGATCAAAAGGAAAGATAATCCACACGCAAACATCAGTCCAATGCACTCCCTAGTGGTGTAGTAGCCAGTGATACTTTTACCTTTAATTCTCCTTTCATATAAACAGCATAAGGTATTCTGGTGGCATTATCTTGGTAGCAAAATATCAAGGGCACTATTAATAAAATTATAGAAAGTACAAAAATATAGTCTTAGCGTGCGATAGTAGATTCCTCAAAGATTTGAAGCGTAAATACTGTCTTTCTTATACTCTCAATAAATATGCTTGTATTGTATCTCCCTGTGTTCTTATTTCCACTCTGTGATGTGTCATGTTGTTAATTGATTGGTTTTATATATTGCGTCATAATGTTAACCGATTGGTTATATTTGCATACTTGTTGACTAATGTTATATTGATAACTAATTAGTATTATTCTGTATGCACCATTATCTAGTACTAGAATAGAAGGACAATCTTAATTCTATAACTAATATTACCTGTATTTCATAATACCCTAATTTGAAAACATAAAGGGATCATCAAATAATTCACCATCATCTAATAAAACAAAACAGAAAGGGATCATGTTGATTTTTTTCTGTATCAAGCAATCTTACATTATCTAATACAAAAATAGAGGGACCACGTTAGGCCTATTTCTTTCTGTTAGCAATTCGCCATTTGTTTATTGGTTTCTGCATCCATACATTATAAATACTTTCCTTAACTCCTTCTCTACAAGCCAGTTGTTACATTAATCTATTCGATTCCGTAATGTTTTTAAACTTTCATATCTAACCACTTTGTAACAGCATCTTGGGATCTCTCTCTCTCTCTCTCTCTCTCTCTCTCTCTCTCTCTCTCTCTCTCTCTCTCTCTCTCTCTCTCCCCCCCCCCCCCCCCCCCACATATGCATCGAGAATAGAGGAGCAGCAAATGTACATGAAGGAGAAGTACTGTGGCATGGTGACAATCTGAGGCAGTAGGGATGCCACTGTCAGCTTATTCGCGTAGAGGTAGGCGTAAGAGATCTAGTCTCTCACTTCGTGTATGGCGTGCTTACACAGCTGGGCACTAAAGGACAAGCAAGAACTACTGAGCGAAGCAGCTGAAAAGGTCTCTTTCTGGTTATGGAACACGCGCAGGCTTCAGATTAGGCGACTTGTTCTCAAAAGCGCGTCGAGTCGACTAGGATGTGTGGGGAATGAGACTTTGATAGGCGAAAGACACATAATAATTATAGTGTCATGAAATAGGCCCTCGCTGACTGGGATCATTTTTTAAAAGGGGATTATCATCTGTATTTGTTGTCCAAGCCATCTTTATTTGTTGTTCATGCCATCTTTATTTGATTTTCATGTCATCTTCATTTGTTGTTTAGGCCATCTTTATTTATTCAGTCCATATTTATTTGTTGTTTAGGCCATCTTTATTTATTCAGTCCATATTTATTTGTTGTTCATGCCATCTTTATTTGTTCATGTCATCTTCATTTGTTGTCCAGGTCATCTTTATTTGTTGTTCAAACCATCTTTGTTTATTCAGTCCATATTTATTTGTTGTTTAGGCCATCTTTATTTATTCAGTCCATATTTATTTGTTGTTTAGGCCATCTTTATTTATTCAGTCCATATTTATTTGTTGTTTAGGCCATCTTTATTTGTTCAGTCCATATTTATTTGTTGTTTAGGCCATCTTTATTTGTTCATGTCATCTTTATTTGTTGTTTAGGCCATCTTTATTTGTTCAGTCCATATTTATTTGTTGTTTAGGCCATCTTTATTTATTCAGTCCATATTTATTTGTTGTTTAGGCCATCTTTATTTGTTCAGTCCATATTTATTTGTTGTTTAGGCCATCTTTATTTGTTCAGTCCATATTTATTTGTTGTTCATGTCATCTGTATTTGTTGTTCAAACCATCTTTATTTGTTCAGTCCATATTTATTTGTTGTTTAGGCCATCTTTATTTATTCAGTCCATATTTATTTGTTGTTTAGGCCATCTTTATTTGTTCATGTCATCTTTATTTGTTGTCCAGGTCATCTATATTTGTTGTTCAAACCATCTTTATTTGTTCAGTCCATATTTATTTGTTGTTTAGGCCATCTTTATTTGTTCAGTCCATATTTATTTGTTGTTTAGGCCATCTTTATTTGTTCAGTCCATATTTATTTGTTGTTCAAACCATCTTTATTTATTCAGTCCATATTTATTTGTTGTTCAAACCATCTTTATTTATTCAGTCCATATTTATTTGTTGTCCAGGTCATCTATATTTGTTGTTCAAACCATCTTTATTTATTCAGTCCATATTTATTTGTTGTTCAAACCATCTTTATTTGTTCAGTCCATATTTATTTGTTGTCCAGGTCATCTATATTTGTTGTTCAAACCATCTTTATTTATTCAGTCCATATTTATTTGTTGTTTAGGCCATCTTTATTTGTTCATGTCATCTTTATTTGTTGTCCAGGTCATCTATATTTGTTGTTCAAACCATCTTTATTTGTTCAGTCCATATTTATTTGTTGTTTAGGCCATCTTTATTTATTCAGTCCATATTTATTTGTTGTTCAAACCATCTTTATTTGTTCAGTCCATATTTATTTGTTGTCCAGGTCATCTATATTTGTTGTTCAAACCATCTTTATTTATTCAGTCCATATTTATTTGTTGTTTAGGCCATCTTTATTTGTTCATGTCATCTTTATTTGTTGTCCAGGTCATCTATATTTGTTGTTCAAACCATCTTTATTTATTCAGTCCATATTTATTTGTTGTTCAAACCATCTTTATTTGTTCAGTCCATATTTATTTGTTGTTCATGTCATCTGTATTTGTTGTTCAAACCATCTTTATTTATTCAGCCCATATTTATTTGTTGTTTAGGCCATCTTTATTTGTTCATGTCATTTTTATTTGTTGTCCAGGTCATCTATATTTGTTGTTCAAACCATCTTTATTTATTCAGTCCATATTTATTTGTTGTTTAGGCCATCTTTATTTATTCAGTCCATATTTATTTGTTGTTCAAACCATCTTTATTTATTCAGTCCATATTTATTTGTTGTTCAAACCATCTTTATTTATTCAGTCCATATTTATTTGTTGTTTAGGCCATCTTTATTTGTTCATGTCATCTTTATTTGTTGTCCAGGTCATCTATATTTGTTGTTCAAACCATCTTTATTTATTCAGTCCATATTTATTTGTTGTTTAGGCCATCTTTATTTGTTCATGTCATCTTTATTTGTTGTCCAGGTCATCTATATTTGTTGTTCAAACCATCTTTATTTGTTCAGTCTCTTATACACATCATATTTATTTGTTGTTTAGGCCATCTTTATTTGTTCAGTCCATATTTATTTGTTGTTCAAACCATCTTTATTTATTCAGTCCATATTTATTTGTTGTTCAAACCATCTTTATTTATTCAGTCCATATTTATTTGTTGTCCAGGTCATCTATATTTGTTGTTCAAACCATCTTTATTTATTCAGTCCATATTTATTTGTTGTTCAAAACCATCTTTATTTGTTCAGTCCATATTTATTTGTTGTCCAGGTCATCTATATTTGTTGTTCAAACCATCTTTATTTATTCAGTCCATATTTATTTGTTGTTTAGGCCATCTTTATTTGTTCATGTCATCTTTATTTGTTGTCCAGGTCATCTATATTTGTTGTTTCAAACCATCTTTATTTGTTCAGTCCATATTTATTTGTTGTTTAGGCCATCTTTATTTATTCAGTCCATATTTATTTGTTGTTCAAACCATCTTTATTTGTTCAGTCCATATTTATTTGTTGTCCAGGTCATCTATATTTGTTGTTCAAACCATCTTTATTTATTCAGTCCATATTTATTTGTTGTTTAGGCCATCTTTATTTGTTCATGTCATCTTTATTTGTTGTCCAGGTCATCTATATTTGTTGTTCAAACCATCTTTATTTATTCAGTCCATATTTATTTGTTGTTCAAACCATCTTTATTTGTTCAGTCCATATTTATTTGTTGTTCATGTCATCTGTATTTGTTGTTCAAACCATCTTTATTTATTCAGTCCATATTTATTTGTTGTTTAGGCCATCTTTATTTATTCAGTCCATATTTATTTGTTGTTCAAACCATCTTTATTTATTCAGTCCATATTTATTTGTTGTTCAAACCATCTTTATTTATTCAGTCCATATTTATTTGTTGTTTAGGCCATCTTTATTTGTTCATGTCATCTTTATTTGTTGTCCAGGTCATCTATATTTGTTGTTCAAACCATCTTTATTTATTCAGTCCATATTTATTTGTTGTTTAGGCCATCTTTATTTGTTCATGTCATCTTTATTTGTTGTCCAGGTCATCTATATTTGTTGTTCAAACCATCTTTATTTGTTCAGTCCATATTTATTTGTTGTTTAGGCCATCTTTATTTATTCAGTCCATATTTATTTGTTGTTCTTCTTCTTCTTCTTCTTCGTTCATCCGGAGTTTTTTTCCGGATGTGATTGCGTTGTGCCTGTTTACAGCAGAGCTGCGTTCTTGCGCCGTTAGGCCGACACATCCGACTTCTGCGGGCATTTGTTGACCGGGTTAACCTTCCCGGGGGTTTCTTAGGACGTTTGACTCTCACTGTTGTGGTGTTATCCCCCATCCCAGCTGGTCCATATAGAACAGCCAAAGATCCTGGTCAGCCCTCAAGGGAAGGCAGGGGCAGACCATGGGCATTCCCCGCCATCCAAGGAGGCTTCCATACTTGCAGAGCCGATACATAGCACTCTGGTACTGGGCTCACCCAAGGAATCGTCACGTCCTGCACATGGCTGCTTAGCCTCACTTCCGTATATTGGGCCTTCCGTTCACCATAGGTTGTTCTTCCGGAAACCAGAAGTATGCAGTCTGCAGATGACATCCACACAGTGAGCTTTCGATTCGGACTTTCCACGTAATGGATTTGCTATCCAAGCAATATTCCATTTCATGCCACTAGGACACTTTTCCACCATTTATGAAGCCCACACAATGGGCTTTTGATTCGGACTTTCCACGTAATGGATTTGCTATCAAGCAATATTCCATTTCGTGCCACTAGGACACTTTTCCACCTTTTATGAAGCCCACACAGCGAGCTTTCGATTTGGACTTTCCACATAATGGATTTGCTATCCAAGCAATATTTCATTTCATGCCTCTGGGTCTTCATGCACCTTTAAATGTCAACCTGTATGTAGTTAAAGTAAGCTGCGGTCAACTTGAGCTTGTTGATATCTCCATAGAGCTTGTCCTCAAATGAAGCAGGTGTGGGCCAAAATATCTTTCTCTGTTCTGCATACGTTGGGCAATCCTGCAGCAAATGTTTTGCTGTCATTTTTCCAGTTCTACAATTACATTCATCAGTATCTCCTATCTTTAGTTTATTGAACAAGTGGTATTTCAGCCTGTTATGTCCTGTGCGGAGTCTGAAGATTGCTACTTGTTCTCTTCGGTCGAGTTTGTAATATGCATCATCCTTCTGATGGCCTGGATGCTCAGATTCCCATTTGGTTCTATAAGTGCTTTTATCAACCTCTTTGCCTCATTATAGGTTATGTCTATGTCAGGCTGTGGTAGTCGTCCGTCCTCTTTTGCCAGTCTGTCAGCCTCTTCGTTTCCAGGTATACTGCAATGTGATGGGATCCACTGTATTACAACTTTTTTGGATTTCTGGCATAGACCATGGAGTGCTGCTCTTAGGTCAGTTAGTTCTGTGCTGTTATTGCTCTTGAGTATTGAGACAGCTGACTTTGCATCTGTGAAGATAGCTATTTGCTTCTCTTTATTTTCCTCCATCAGGAGCATTTCTGCTGCAGTTTTCAAAGCCTCTACCTCCGCTTTGAAGTTACTTGAAAATTTTCCAGTTGCCATTGAATGTGTTTTTTTCACTCCATTTTGTAAATTTAGGAGAATTCCTCCTCCTCCATTCTCTATTGAATTTTTGGCTGATCCATCTGTATATGCATGGGTCCAATTCCTGCTTGGGTAATGTTCTTTTATGTAGTTTAGGGTTATTTCTCTTCTTTCGGTTTCATGCTGAGTGTTCTTTTCTCAATACCAGGAATGTTTTCTATCATCTCAGGCAGTTGCTGCTGTCTCCAAGCTGGGAAGTTGTGTGCATTGTGTATGGGCTTGACTGTTGATATGTTAAGTATAGGATCTGCCCTAATCCTTCGTTTTGCAGTTTCTACAAAGTTGCTACGCTTCAGTCTTCCCTTTCCAAAACCATTAAATCTGTTGTACATAGGGTGGTCTGTCAATCTTCTAAATTTTTCTGCTTGTTGCTGGGCTCTGTTATCTCTTCTATCCTGCATTGGTTGTAAACAAGTGATCTTTTCTAGTTCATTAATAGGCGTTGTCTTCAGGCTTCCAGTTATGATTCGCATTCCTTGGTTTTGGACTCTACTTATTTTGTTAAAGTTTGACTTAGCTGCTGTTGCCCAAGCTGCAATGCCATATTCCAGTACTGGCCTCACCCGTCCAGTATATAACTTCTTGAGAACTTTCTCATCTGCTCCCCACGTTGTACCAGCAAGCTTTTTCATGATTGCCATTCTCTGCCTTGCTCTTGTTCGATTTTTCTCAACCTGTGTCTTCCATGTCAGGGCGACGATCAAAGGTGACTCCTAGATAGTTTGGATTTTCTTCATGGCACAATATTTTTCCATTCAATACCAGCTTAGGTTGCTGAGTTTTATTTGAGAGGGAGAACACTGTGCATGTTGTTTTCTCCTCACTTATCTTCACTAGCCATGATTTGACCAGTCCTCTAGCGCTAATAAGGCTTGCTGTATTCTGCTGTTAGCTGTACTAATATATTCTTCAGATGTCCATATGGCTAGGTCATCTGCAAAGGAGGATGTGTGTACTCTGGCTGGAAAATTTTCTGTGATGTCATTTATATATGCTAGGAATAATGTTGGTGAAAGAACTCCTCCTTGGGGGACACCTTGCTCCAGCAGCATCATTTTGCTTGTCTGTCCTTGTACTTTTGTCCTGGCAGTTCTGTTCTCAAGGTAGTGGCTGATCCATTTATACATTTTTCCACAAACATGCATGTTTTGCAGTTTTACTTTCAGTCCTTCCTTCCATACTTTATCAAATGCTTTTTCTAAATCTATCCAGACTGCTAGTGTGTGCTTTTTCTCTTGGAAGGCATCCTCTATTTCCTGAGCTATATAGGTTATTTGATCTTCAGTGGATCTGTATTTTCTGAATCCTGCTTGGTGTGGTGTTAAGAGTTTGTTTTCTTCCAGATGCCATGTTAGCCTGCCATTGATAATGCGTTCCATTAATTTTCCTACACAGCTCAGTAGACTGATAGGTCGATAGCCATTTGGTTCTTCCAGGTCTTTTCCTTTCTTTGGGACTGGTATTAGTATAGCTTCCTTCCATGCCTGAGGGACTGTTCCTCTCTTCCAGCTGTTATTTAGGACTGCTAGTAGTTTCTTCTTTGCCTTGGTGCCTAGTCCTATTAGCATTTCATTTGTGATTCCATCCTTTCCTGGTGATTTCTTCTTTTTTAGGGTATTCATTGCCTGTTCCATTTCTTCCATTGTTAGATTTGCCATCATATATTCTGCTGCTGTCTCTGTATTTCTATGATGTATCTGTTTGTCTTTGATTGCTTTCTTCTGTTCGGTTGTAATATCAATGTGGTTTGCATTTGCATAGTGTTCCATTAGTGCATTTGCAGCCTTTTTGCCTGTAAGCAAGGCATTTCCTTGTTTAATTGTTATTTGTTTGTTTCTAGGTCCTTCATTGTTCATGGCTTTCACTAGTTTCCATAGTTTGTTTCCATCCCTGTCAAAATTCAGGTTTTCAGTTTTTTCCCTCCAACAATCTCTTGTTGTTTGATTTACTGTTCTTTTATATTTTGCTGAGATGGCTTTGAGAGAGATGTTTGCTTCTATTGTTTGTTCTCTCTCTGCTGTCTTCCTGGCATCTTCAACTTTGTCCTCCAAACTTTGTAGTTCTTCAGTCCAGTATGGTTTGTAATTTTTCCTCGCTCCTCTTGGAATGGACTCAGTGGCTGCCTGTATTATCGCTCTGTTTAGACTTTCCACCATTTGCTTTATGTTGCCATATTGTGTATTTATGTTTTCACAATATTTGTCTGTTAGTATGGCAAATCTGTCCCAATCTGCTCGTTTGTAATTCCAGCGGGGCAAGGGCTTTTGCTCCTGTGGAACATACTCCATATTCATTTCAAGCTTGATTGGTCTGTGGTCACTACCTGCTAATTGGTCCAGCACATGGCGATCGATTTTGTGGAGGATGTCTCCTGTGCAGAAAGCTAAGTCTGGAGTAGAAGTGGTAAGCCATCTTCTGGAGTAGAAGCTCGGTGTGTCATCCGCTTTGTTGAGTAGATGGAGATTTGAGTCTATTTCCCAGTCCTCCAATTCATCTCCTCTTTTGTCAGTATCTGGGTATCCCCATCTTTCTGAACGGCTATTAAAGTCTCCGACAATAATGCAGTTTGTGTCAGTTATTTTCATGTTTGAGAGTGTAAGGTCCTTATCTGCTGGGCTATACAGATTGTAGATTCTTATTTTCACGTCCTTTATCATTATATCAACACCTATAATTTCCGTTTGGTTGTCAGAGATCACAGATACTTCGCTGCAAGGTATTGTATTTCGTGTAAGTATTAGAACTCCTCCTTTGTGTCCTTCGCGTCGAAACGTGTGGCCTGATATCCTCTGACTGAGAATTTGTGATTGGCGTTGAGGTGTGTCTCTTGAATGCATGCCACATCTATTCTATCTTTATGAAGACGCTGTGTTAGGGAGTCCTTTCTTCTTGTAAACTCCTTCGGCATTCCACTGTAGTATGTTGAGTGTCCGGGGTATTTGGTCAATAGCTCTTAACCTACTCCTCTGTGCCTTGACTCCACAGCACAGGGGAAGGTGACCACCAGTAGTCATGGGTGGACCCCCTCGAGGCAGGGGGCCCGGCACTATCACCGCCTGATGGGACTTCACGGGATTAGCACCATATCGATTAATTTTGATTTGTGACATCATGAATTAAGTTACGTTGCACTACTTTGTCAAGCCTGTGGCTCAGTACATCCGATTTCGACAAGCATTTATTCGGGATGCTTTCCCTAGCCTTTGACTGTCCCCAGTCTACCTACAAGGCAGCAGGTTTCACGTTGCACTGCTTTGTCAAGCCTGTGGCTCAGTACATCCGATTTCGACAAGCATGTATTTGGGGTGCTTTCCCTAGCCTTTGACTGTCCCCAGTCTACCTACAAGGCAGCAGGTTTGTGTGTCTCTTCGTCTGGTCCCTCTCCCTTGACCTGTCCGACATGGGTGGCCCTACCAGTAGCTGTGCTACCGTCGGCATAGCTCTTGGGGTCATTGGGACGCACAAGCCCCTCTACCTCGTCACGGTGGACACACAGCAGAGGGGATTTGTTGTTCAAACCATCTTTATTTGTTCAGTCCATATTTATTTGTTGTCCAGGTCATCTATATTTGTTGTTCAAACCATCTTTATTTATTCAGTCCATATTTATTTGTTGTTTAGGCCATCTTTATTTGTTCATGTCATCTTTATTTGTTGTCCAGGTCATCTATATTTGTTGTTCAAACCATCTTTATTTATTCAGTCCATATTTATTTGTTGTTCAAACCATCTTTATTTGTTCAGTCCATATTTATTTGTTGTTCATGTCATCTGTATTTGTTGTTCAAACCATCTTTATTTATTCAGCCCATATTTATTTGTTGTTTAGGCCATCTTTATTTGTTCATGTCATTTTTATTTGTTGTCCAGGTCATCTATATTTGTTGTTCAAACCATCTTTATTTATTCAGTCCATATTTATTTGTTGTTTAGGCCATCTTTATTTATTCAGTCCATATTTATTTGTTGTTTAGGCCATCTTTATTTATTCAGTCCATATTTATTTGTTGTTCAAACCATCTTTATTTATTCAGTCCATATTTATTTGTTGTTCAAACCATCTTTATTTATTCAGTCCATATTTATTTGTTGTTCAAACCATCTTTATTTGTTCAGTCCATATTTATTTGTTGTCCAGGTCATCTATATTTGTTGTTCAAACCATCTTTATTTATTCAGTCCATATTTATTTGTTGTTTAGGCCATCTTTATTTGTTCATGTCATCTTTATTTGTTGTCCAGGTCATCTATATTTGTTGTTCAAACCATCTTTATTTATTCAGTCCATATTTATTTGTTGTTCAAAACCATCTTTATTTGTTCAGTCCATATTTATTTGTTGTTCATGTCATCTGTATTTGTTGTTCAAACCATCTTTATTTATTCAGCCCATATTTATTTGTTGTTTAGGCCATCTTTATTTGTTCATGTCATTTTTATTTGTTGTCCAGGTCATCTATATTTGTTGTTCAAACCATCTTTATTTATTCAGTCCATATTTATTTGATGTTTAGGCCATCTTTATTTATTCAGTCCATATTTATTTGTTGTTTAGGCCATCTTTATTTATTCAGTCCATATTTATTTGTTGTTTAGGCCATCTTTATTTATTCAGTCCATATTTATTTGTTGTTTAGGCCATCTTTATTTATTCAGTCCATATTTATTTGTTGTTCAAACCATCTTTATTTATTCAGTCCATATTTATTTGTTGTTCAAACCATCTTTATTTGTTCAGTCCATATTTATTTGTTGTTTAGGCCATCTTTATTTATTCAGTCCATATTTATTTGTTGTTTAGGCCATCTTTATTTATTCAGTCCATATTTATTTGTTGTTCAGGTCATCTATATTTGTTGTTCAAACCATCTTTATTTGTTCAGTCCATATTTATTTGTTGTCCAGGTCATCTATATTTGTTGTTCAAACCATCTTTATTTATTCAGTCCATATTTATTTGTTGTTCAGGCCATCTTTATTTACTGTTCAGACCATTTTATTTATAGTTCAGGTCATCTTAATTTGTAGTTTAGGCCATCTTAACTTGTTGTTCCGGTCATCTTAATTTGTTGTTCATGCCATTCTAATTAGTTGTTCAGGCATCTTTATTTGTTGTTCAGGTCATCTTTATTTGTAGTTTAGACCATCTTTTGTTTTTTATCTGTTGGTTGTGTCAGTTTGTCGTTGTGTCAATTGTCAGTGGTTGTGTCTTTGATTATTGGCTATCTTTTGGTTGTCTCAGGATGTTTTCTCAGTTATTGTCGGTTTTCTTTATTGTGTCCGTTACTTTGGATGTTTTGATTTCTTTGGATGCATCGGTCTCAATGTTTGTGTTGGTTTCTTTGGTTGTATAAGTTTCTTTGGATTTGTTGTTATCTATTGTTTCGTTGGTTGTATTATGTTTAGGAAGATTGCTTTGTATATGTCAGTTTTCTTATCTGTGTCTATCTCACAAAGTTGGAAGTCGGATCTTTTAATGTGTCATCCTCAGTGTGACTCTCCCAGTTCACAGCTGCAATATCTTCCAGTCTCCATACCACGTTATCTCCAATGAAGTTTGCTGGTGTGACAACTGCACCAATGTTACTGACTTCAACGATTCTGCCTGTCTGATTATCTCCCCGCTTGACACTTTCTCCATCACATTGCCGTGTTATAACGTTGAAACCTTCAACTGTCCACGGGTTATTTTCAACTGTGCATTTCTTCCGTTTCTTAGTGTTGTATATTGTGAACTATGTTGCTGAATATTAAATGTTTGATGTGTTTGGTTATGTCCGTGATTATTCAGATGTGGCCTTACAGAAGAAAAACGCCGTGTCGGGTGTTTTACGGATTTGATAGAGTTAATGATTTTCTACAACACCATGGGTTAATTGTGTCAAAACGACGTCTTTCAACAGAATGAATCAGCATCAATAGAACGCAAGCGTTTGGTTTGAAGATTAACTTATTCAGTGCCAAAGAAACTAGTAGGTTTGGACCAAATATGGCACACAATCAAATTAACAAGTATTATAATGTAAATGTCCGTTAATTGAGCATTGGAATTGCGGAAGACACCACGAACAAAACAAACAACAGGATGATCCTAGTATAGCGATATATCGCCCTTCTTTCCAATTGGGAGATCAAATTTGGCGATATATTATCCGACGACACTGAATCAGTTGAAGTGACCATAAAAGAGCAGAACACCAAGCACGCGAGAAGGCTCTTCAGTCGGAATCGAGCTGGCACAGTTAGTCGCTTGGCACTGATTTTATGGAGGAGATACTATCATCTATGGTCATGTCCGTAGATTAATTTTCATAATCCTCACCAGTGTAGACATTGTTCTCACGTCAATGAAACACACCCAAGCACGTCTCTGTTGCCTGCATTTTCAATGGGTGCGTGCTTACCGGTCCGGTGGTCATGTATTCGAATCTCCCATCAAAGCACCTTTTTAAAATTTAATCTGGGCGTCCGGGTCGATCCAGCCTAAAACTGATAGCAGGAATTATCCTGGGAAGTAACGGCATCTGGTGTGATATTGGCCATATCACGAATCGGGTATCGAATGGTGTATACAATTATGGGACTAGCATTCTATGCCTCACAACGGGTAAAAAAGTCTTTGCTTTGAAATGAAACCCTACTACCATTGTCTCCAACCTTAACTAACGCAGTGTATTGGTCCCTGGAACACCCACATAGAACCTGCACCTTCGCGAGAATAGGGCTCGAATGTCAAAAGTAACAGCATTTGCATGTGTTGGACAACAACAACAATGCAGATGTGTCAGTTATTTACCATCAACATTTTGCATGGGCATTCCCTGCACCCGAATATGAACACAAATATGGATATACAGAGTCGTGAAACGCAGAATGACATTATTCCCTTAGACTACAATCCCTTTCATATTAATATACGAACATTTAACTGATCGGTCGCAGGATTATTAATCTGAGACTGAGATGGACTCTAATTATAACTTCTCTTCTTAGGCTGAATGGGGTAGGGGTAATGGGGGGAGATAGATTGGGGGGGGGGGGGGGGGGGGGGGGGGAAAGAGAGATAATAATTATGATTTCTTCATGAAGTGAAAATAACAGATGGGTTTGAAATAGTAATTGGAGTATGATAGGGATTCTCACTGTTATTATTTTTACTCAGCGTTGACTGTATTCTGAAGACAACAATAACTTCGCTAGGAGTGGCGTTCAGTTGATTCTGACAAAGCAGCTTAACGATCTAAACATCCATGACGCCCTTGCCACCTTGTCACACACACGAAATCAATTGCAAGATAAATTAAAACCACTTGGTGGGAGATCACATTTAGACATAAAATACATTACGGAAAGGCAAAGATAATGAGGAAAATCAAGCAAATTATAATCCGATCTCCGATGGTGAAGCGTCACTTCAAGAGGTCGAATCATACCCATATTTAAGTAGCAATGATGATGGGGAAGATTTAGATATTAGCTGATTCAGTGCCGAAGGATATTATGGGGTGTATTTTTTAATGACTAGGCCTATGCAGAACTGTGGAGTTCTGGCAACACAATGCAAGATAATAGGTAAATACAAAACTTGGAACGGCATTTTCAAAAACTGCGCAGTCATTAAAAATGCACTCTGTATATCGCCAAATGTGACTCCCACTTGGACGGAAGGACGATATATCGCCATACTATGATCACCATGTTATTATTTGTTTTGTTTCGTGGTATCTTCCGCAATTTCAATGCTCACGGAATGCAAATTTACATGATAATACTTGCTCAATTTGATTGTGTACCATGTTTGGTCCAAACTTACTGTTTGTTTGAACCTGAATAGGTTAACATAAGAATACAAAAGGCAAGAGGTGATTTTATTGTACTTGGAAATCTGTGAAAGTCATAATAGATTAAATTTATTACCAATACTGAACAAAACGAGAAAAAGAGTGTTGAAGTGCTACATGGAACCTATACTTGTGTATGGATGTGAAGCGTGGACAATGAGAAGTCAAGCTGAAAAACAGCTGATGGCTGTGTAAATGTGGTTTCTGGGGAAAATGCAAAGAATACCGTGGGCAGACTGAAAAACCAATGAAAAAGTACTTCAAGAAACAAATGAAGATCGTAAACTGATTAGAGTCATTAGACGTTGACAGTCACAATTTTTTGGGCATGTTATGAGAAGAAATTAATTGGAGAACTTGATGACGACTGGCAAGATCGAAGGGAAGAAACCAAGAGGAAGACCGAGAAGTAAATACCTGGATGGCTTGGCTACGTGGCATGATCGAGACAGGAACACAGAGCTGATCCACGACTCTGGTGATCGAGTGAGATGGCAGAACATGACCGCCCACGCTTATCGGCATGGCATATGATGGACAGAATTCTGACGTAAACGCAGTATGGCTGTATTGATCAATAACGTAGAGAACTATTAAAACAATCACCAATAAAGTATAAACAATCAATAATTGGTGCGTGCACAGAATACTGTTATTGTGTACCACAGTAATGTTTATTTTGATGGTTGTTGATATTTATTGGCTAAATAGAGATGGGTTGCAGGGCGAGTGGTAGAGTTATTGGGATGTAGAGGCATTAAATGCTGCCTCTTCATCTGAGGATAAAATCGTAATCTCCTCATGCATCTTTTCCTGGCTCTTCTCTGCTTGAACAAAACATGTGTCCAATGTCTCCTGCACAGTAGCCACCCTCCTCGGAATCAGCACTCGCCACTTCACCTGTTGCCTGAATGTTGTGCAGGTGTGAACGCTTCTTAGGGCGCTCAAACCAACCACGACTCGCTCCAAAGCTATCATCGGCACTACTAGTACTGCTCTCACACGTTTTCTTAGCTAGATCTTCATAGAGAGACTTTGCTTTCTTTTGGATAACCATCTTGCTCACAGGCATATTCCGTTGGTTCTGGTCTTCAATCCAGGCGGCCTATTGTGCTTCCATGTTCTCCATAAGAATACTTCTGGTGCAAGTGATCTTGGAAGCAGTCAAAGGGGTTACGTGTTTAGCACCCTCTTTGATTTTGTCAGTACCTGCATGAATTGTCCTAACCGTCATTGGAGGTAAACCATGGACTTTACCGATACCAACAGCCCGATCGCCAGCCTCAAAACGACGTTATGGCGAAACGTAGCGACGTCAAGTGAAGTTAGTCCCCAATGTGAAAACGACGTTATAGCGAAATGACGTACACCGAGGCGACGTATAGCAGGGCCCACCTGTACTGCGCTTATGGCGAGAACTAAACAGATCCCAGCGAATTTAGAGGTGAGGAAAAGACGTTGGCGCTGGATATCACGTACATTGAGAAACCATGTTAATTGTATAACTAGAAAGTCATTTCACTGGAACCCACAGAGCAAAATAAATAGAGAGAAACCTTTAAAAAAACCACTTTGACAGGGGAATTAGAAACTGGGATGAAATGATTACAAACATACTTAAATAAGAACAATATTTGCCGCAGCAGGTACTGTTTCCATACAGAAAGTTGGCTGCAATGGATCTTCAACACTGTCTCTCGCCTTGATTGTACATTATGTCAGACTGCTGTTAGTTTATCTTTTTGATGTTATCTTTCCACTTGTATCGTTGTTAACCTCTTGCTTGCGAATGTTTTAAATTCATTGACAGTTGAAAAGTGAAAAGGCCAGCTTAGCTGCTGCTGAAGCTTTATTTCAAAATTATAAACTCAACCCACAATTTGAAGTATTGTGCTTCTTTCTTCTTCTCTGCTCGGTTCTCTTGAGGCTGAAGCGGCTTGCGAAAAGCGGTTTGTGAAAACGTATACCCCGGGTTCGAAACACGGCGGCGGTGCTGGTTTTTTTTTCGAAACAAGGTATAGAGACCCGGTCGTTCAGAAAGCAATGGCAAAACCTTACTTAACGCTAACACTTGCTAGTAAATCAACAGCAGCCTGAAAAATGCTGGTGTTGACTGCAACGTCCAGTAAAGGATAC
>JACEFZ010010093.1:0-20736 GCA_014155875.1 Cepaea nemoralis
CTTAACCGTCACACAACCTGATTTTCCAATACTTCAGTATTGTGATTTTGTCTTGCCACTTAACCACCAAGAATTCTTCGCAGACACCGTATATGAAAGCTGTTTAAACGTTTCTCTTGGTGTGAGTAAGCTGTCCAAGCTTCACTGTCACAAAGAAGAGTACTAAGGACACAGGCTTGATAGACACAGTCGCTTTGATCGCCCTTGTTTTTGTACAGTGTTATGATCCTTGAGTCTTTGAAATCCTGTGGGACTTGTCCTTCTCGCCAGCATGGCTCTATTAGCTGGTGGATCTGTAGAGTGAGTGTGTCTTGCCCACTCCTGATAACCTCTATTGGAATGTCATCCTTACCTGGAGCCTTGCCAGATGAAAGTTCATTTATAGCACACTTAACTTTTGTTATGGTGGGAAGTGTGTCCAGGTGGTCAAGAGTTGGCAGGGCCTCTATTGCGTTGAGGGCATCATCCGCTAGTTTGGTCTCACTTGATTAAAGCTCTAAATAGTGCTCTACCCATCTGTCCATCTGCTGTTTCTTATCAGTGATGATTTCTCCAGTCAAGGTTTTCAGTGGTGCATTTCTTTTGATCATTGGACCACAAGCTTTTTTTTTTATCCCTTCATACATGCTTCTGGTGTTTCCCTTATCACTTGCGTTTTGAATGGACTCTTACTTACGTACTTAATTACTTACGTATTTACTTCCTCTCTCACTCACTCACGTACTTACTTACTTATTTACTTACTCACTCACTTATTTACTTAATTATTTACATACTCACTCATTTACTTACTATGTAAATATTAATATTGCAGAATGTGGCTTATCCACACACACACACACACACACACACACACACACACACACACACACACACACACACACACACACACACACACACACAAACTATGATAATTAGCAGTGGAAAGGAGAGGTCAATCATGAACATCACAGTAAATGGGGAGAAACACTTTTCTCTTATCTGTAATAATATATGATGGCAGAAATGAAAAAGAAATTGCTTTGTTAGTTAGTTAGTTAGTTAGTCTTTCCTCTTGTGCCTAAGGCGGCGCATAGGGCAGAAGTCCTGTCTCTCCATGCCTGGCGGTTCGCTGCTATCTGTTGTAGATCTTGGATATTTACTTGGCCATTGAATGAGCCTTCTCTAATGATGGTTCTACGCAGGGTCTCTCTTGGTCTTCCCCGTTTTCTTTTCCCTACCGGTGACCATATGAGGGCTTGGTAGGGGAGTCTTGTCTTGTCCATTCTGAGTACATGGCCGATGTAGTTCCAACGGCGTCTTCTTATGAAATTGGATACTGTATCTTGCTTAGTCTCTTGTCTTATTTGCGAATTGGTTCTGAAGTCTGTCCAGTGGATGTTTAGAAGTCTTCTAAGACATTTGTTCTCAAAATTGTCTAATTTTTTATCTAAAGCTACCGTTGATTTCCAACTTTCACATCCATACGTTAACACTGGAATCACACAAGAGTTGAAGATTTTAAGTTTTGTGTGTTTGCTGAGTGTCTTTGACTTCCAGATGTTTGACAGTTTGTTGAAGGCACTAGATGCCAGTGCGATTCTAGTTGATATTTCTGGTGTTGAGTCCCCTGTGGATGTCATTTTGCTTCCTAGGTATGTGAAGCTGTTGACTTTTTCAAGAACGTAGCTGTTCAATTTGGTCTCATCTGAACTGTTGGTAAGATCAATAGTCTTTGTTGATCTTACCAACAGTTCAGATGAGACCAAATTGAACAGCTACGTTCTTGAAAAAGTCAACAGCTTCACATACCTAGGAAGCAAAATGACATCCACAGGGGACTCAACACCAGAAATATCAACTAGAATCGCACTGGCATCTAGTGCCTTCAACAAACTGTCAAACATCTGGAAGTCAAAGACACTCAGCAAACACACAAAACTTAAAATCTTCAACTCTTGTGTGATTCCAGTGTTAACGTACATGAATTGCTTTGTTAATGAAAGTTTATTATTTTGCTATGTTACAATCTGCATTATAATATCAACCTCCTCATACGGTCTACCTGCAATGATATTTAAATTCTAGCATACTTTTGCGCCAAGTGGCGTGAAGCATCATGTGAGTAGAATGGTTAATAAAACATCGTGGTGCCGTACATCAGAACATTGGAAATATGGTGTCATTTTTCGCGACATGTTGAAAACGAGTGATTCATATATCTCAAAATGAAAAGGCTTTATGCTCTAAGCTACAAAAGTGAACACCAATTTCGACGTACATTATATAGGTAATAATAACTTGCGTTGCTGCGTATTTTTAAATGAGAAATCGTGTTATCGAATGTTTCAAAATGAGAATCCGTGGCATCATATATTTCAAAATGAGATCCCGTGGCATCGTATATTTCAAAATGAGAAGCCGTGGTATCTGTCAAAACTGTCATTTACTGCCAATATAGAGTATGGCAGTGGGATTATGAGCCTGGGAAATTAAGGAGGCCGACTGGCTAGTGTAATCGCCGCGAAATGTGCAGGTTAGAGTTTTCTTTTCTAGATGAGAACCATTGCGGCATTTGTGAGATATTTCTAAGAACCAGTCGAGTGCAATAATATAAACTAAAAACACTTGGGGAGTCATACATACATTATGATCTTTTGGGTTTGAACATAGTGGGCAGTTCTCGAGGTCAAGCCTGATAAAAATCAAATTTATTTTTGTGCCAGGATAGGCGGGTGGTAGGGGAATGAACAAGCTGATAGGCTTGCGGACCGGGCTACAGCGAAAAGCAGACAAGCAGTGGATAAGGCTGATATTATTGAATGCTGTCAGAAAGGCAGGATGAGTACGCGAATCAAGAGACCACTTTGAATCTGTAACCTTGTCCAGATTACAGGAACATCAAGACAAAAAACAAAAAAGCTTAAGAGTGACACCTTGCAGGAAGCCAAAGAAGAATAGTCAGCAAATACAGAAAGAACGAATGAACGAACGAACTTTATCTTCAAAGGGTCACAAATTGGGCATGCAGGCCCGTCTCACATTCGGCCCTTCCAATCATTCATCTGTCGTTCATCAACTGTGCATTTTACAGTCACATTGGGAAACAAAAATATTGTCAAATTAATTTTCTAAACATAAACAATGCATATTACAATGTTACGAGACAGGCAGACACACGTAAGTACGCACATTCATCAACACACACACACACACACACACACACACACACACACACACGCACACACATATACCTGCGTACGTATTCAAATCATTTGGACCTACACTGCATGTATGCACAAATACACACATAAACATACACACATACATACACAAACGTACACACATATACACTCATACACACAAACATACATTCACATGCACACATACATACACACATACACACATATGCACATACACACAAATATACACATACGCACATGCACACATACACATGTACACATACACATATACACATGATCACACATACACACACACACATACACGCACTTACACACACAAACATACACGTTCACAAACGTACACACATACTCACTCAAAATCACACACATACACACGTATACACATACATACACACTCTTACACGCATACGTACGCACATTCAAACATACACAAACACGTACAAAAACACATATACACATACACAAACTCACACATACACACTCATACACACATACACACCCATGCACATACACACACACCCACACATACACACACAAACACATATACACACATAAGCACAATACACACACGTTTACACACACATACACACACATACACACACATACACACACACATACATTGGTGGCATAACCCGATACTCGCTGCGGGAGATACTGAGGAGATGATCCGAGCACTTTTGAACTGACTGGTTCGCTGTGCAGTGAAGAATATCTGACGACTAACTCACTTTCTATATATTAGAAAATAAGGAGCCGTGGAGTTTTATGTTAGAATACGAGATTGGTGGTGCTATGTATTACAACATGTTGAGAACCGGTGGTATCGTAAGTTAGAAAATGTAGAACACCTGCAGAGTCATATGGTATAACATGTTGAGAATCGGTGGTGTCGTATTTGAGAAGCAACCTAGGAGCAAAATGTTAATGTACGTCAATTACAACCAGCTCAGTGGTCTATATTTAGATGCAAGGTTTGACGCAGTCTTCGAGGCGATGATGCAGCCATCCAGTGACACTTTCACGTGCATTATTCTATACTTGGTAACAAGTGTATTGTCTGGTCGATGAGCGTTTATCAAAATAGACCAGAGCGTCGGCAAGCTTGTACTTAGAGGATTTCAATTAATTTAATTGTTTTTCACGACGCGCACCGCCTCGATCTGTTTGAGTAGGAGCTACATCTCATCTGCAGACTACCGCCTGTCATCTCACTTGTAGACAATCTAATCTCATCGCATCTCACCTGTAGACTATCTAATCTCATCTAACCTGTAGACTACCTAATCTCATCGCATCTCACCTGTAGACTATCTAATCTCATCTCACCTGTAGACTATCTAATCTCATCTCACCTGTAGACTATCTAATCTCATTTCACCTGTAGACAATCTTATCTCATCTAACCTGTAGAATATCTAATCTCATCGCATCTCACCTGTAGACTATCTCATCTCATCTCATCTCACCTGTAGACTATCACATCTCATCTCATCTCACCTGTAGACTATCGCATCTCATCTCATCTGTAGACTATCACATCTCATCTTACACGTAGTCTATTTTATCTCATCTCACCTGTAGAATATGTCATCTAATTTTACACGAAGTCTATTTTATCTCATCTGACCTGTAGAATATTTCATCTCACTTACAGGTAGTCTATCTTATCTCATCTCATAAGTAGTCTATTTGATCTCATCTCAAATATAGTCTATCACATTTTATCTCACATGTAGACTATCTCATCTCATCTCACATGCAGTCTATCTGATCTCATCTCACCTATAGATTATCTCATCACATCTAACCTATAGACTTTCTTATCTCATCTCACCCGTAGACTCTCTCATCTAATATCACTTGTAGACTGTCTTCTCTCATCTCACCTGTAGTATATCTCATCTCATCCCACCTGTAGACTTCGAAGACGTCACTTAACGTATGAATGTTTTCGCACGAGCTACCATCTCACCAGAAGACTCTGACAGCCCCAATTAACGTATGGATGTTTCTATATAGGTATGCTGTGTTACCCAGACGCTCACCTGCCGTACTTGCGGTCTTGGTTTCAAACCGCACCAGGAGGTTTTGATTTTGTAAAATTGCCCAGCCCCTGGTCGACCCGATCTCAAACAGATACAAGGATAAAGGCGGCCGGCAAGATACCACCCACATGTCCCAAATAGAGTTTGTGTTTAACATATATTTAAAATATGCGTATGGCTTCGTATGTCCAATGTGCTTTAGGTGTGTAATAGAGACCTGTACGTTGTTGTTGTTGTTGTTTTTTTTTCTCTTCTTGTTCTTGTTGTTGTTGATGATGTTGTTGTTGTTGTTCTTGTTCTTTTTGTTGTTGTTCTTGTTGTTGTTGTTCTTGTTGTTGTTGCATACGAATTATCAAGCTGTTTTACTGTATGACACTGAATCCAGTAACGTAAATGAACAAATTAAGAAGAACTTAAAAGCAACAGTGGTTTGGTTCGTGAATCGAATGTTGCGAATTCCTTTGACTTCCAGAGTAACTAACGAAATTGTCACGGGTATTATTCAAATGTGGATCGTTTTCCCCACAGTAATTTCACATTTAAAACGAACTTTTTCTATTTGCATAGAAATGACTGGAACCACATAATTGCTAAGGTCTCACTATAATTGGGAAATCGAAACAAATCTGTCTGGCTCAAATAAACATGGCCCTCCAGGCCACACTTATACTGGGAATTAGCCCATCTATGTTTCTTTTCGATAGACTGCTCTTTGGAAAGTGCCATCCTCCATTGGATTAGGATGTCTAAGATGTGTTCGTGGTCAAAAAGATAGATATTTGCTCTGATGACACACAGAAAGAAGAATTGGACACCATAAGACTCTACAATCTAACAAGATATCCAGTCGACTTCAACAGGCGTCATTGCCAGCCACCCAAACCTTCCCCTCAGAGAAGTATTTCTTTCAACTAACCTTTCGAGAAGACGATGAAATTAAACGAACACACAATCGACTTAACTGCTGAAACCAACCATGCTTTGCTCCTGAACCAATTATTAGATTATAAAACCACACCGATACCTACTGCAGCTGAGAAAGAATCGTGGTTTCCGTACACCAAATCAGACTGCATTTATCGATTCCAGTGTGAGTGCTAAACAAATTACACAGGTAGAACAGAAGAACAATTAGCAAATCGAGTAACCGAACATATACCAGTCTTTATCTACCCTGAGGTATAGATGTACCCAACCGCGTGTGTGTGTGTGTGTTTGTGTGCGTATATAT
Source organism: Cepaea nemoralis (assembly GCA_014155875.1). Taxonomy (NCBI): domain Eukaryota; kingdom Metazoa; phylum Mollusca; class Gastropoda; order Stylommatophora; family Helicidae; genus Cepaea; species Cepaea nemoralis. The sequence continues at coordinate 6,459 of JACEFZ010010093.1, forward strand.
ATATATATATATATATATATATATATATATATATATGTGTGTGTGTGTGTGTGCGTGCGTGTGTGTGTGTGTGTGTGTGTGTGTGTGTGTGTGTGTGTGTGTGTGTGGTGTGTGTGTGAATAAATGAGCGAATTTGTGTAGTTTATTTCTTCATTCACCTACTGCTGTAGAAGCATACATTGAAATGTGTATGAGTTTGGGAGTGAACATGTTTGGATGAGTGTGTGCAGTTTTCGACATCTTTCGCATGTCTTAGCTATATTCTACGGTGTGCGTGTGTCTGTATAGGAAATTACCATCATCAACAAATGATTGCTCTCTTCCAGTCTATCTGCTGTTGCTCTCCACTCGGCGAACGCTCCCAGTGCATACAAGTTTACACTGCTACACACGTGGTTCCCAGCGATAGTTACATCGGTGTAATTGGCATGTCAGACCTAGACAAACACACGCAGCCGCGTCTGCCAGTCTCCTGATGTTCTGTCTCTTCACGGGCTGGAGTCCTCCATGTCACGTCTAGACGTTTGTAACGAAGAAAAGAATTCTCATCAAACCGTCATATATATTGGTTATATGGTGCTAATCCCATATGTTATACAGGGTGTATTTTTATTGACTGTGAGGATTTTGAAAATATTGCCGTTCCATGTTTTGTACTTACATTTTATGTTGCATGAACTCCACAGAAGGTGAATACAAAACATGGAACGGCAATATTTTAAAATACCCCACAGTCATTAAACATACACCCAATATCGATCGGCACTCGAAAGTTGTGGCTACGTTAATTCTCAGAAAGTTGTCTAGTACAAATATTAGGCTGGATTCGCCTGAGAACACTGCTTAGTGTTTACAAAATAAAAGTTCCGCCTCATTCCACCTGCTTCTGCAGTATCGGTTAAAATTGAGATCAGTTTTTTTTTTTTTGGGGGGGGGGGGGGGTGGGGGGGTGGGGGGGGGGAAGAGTTTGATCTTCTTTCCCTTCTCTGTTCTCTTTCGAGTTAGTCCTAAACAGGACTGGTTATAAATTGTCATCTCTGCTCTACGGGTACGTTTGGGTCTTATGGGGCTCAGGCTTACTGACATTTTCATTATTGCGTTGAATTGGTCCTGATGAGAATCAGTCCTTTGGAGTTTGCCTTATGCAGAAATGCGTGGCTGCTGGGCTTCTGGTTGACTGCCACTGCCATCGATGATGAAGTGTATTTTCGTGGACTGTGTGGGTGAACATCTAGGAAACATCCAGATGGGAAAATGACTGCCGATTCCATCAGAAATGAACTGGGTGTTTTGTGGGGGACTATTGTGTTGACATTCTGGCGGCGGCATTATGCACAGTGTATCTGTGCGGGCTGTTGTTTGTCGAGACTCCTGTCTTTTCCACTTTTCACATTGGGCAGTGGGGAGTGTTTTGTGTGATATTCACTGGCACAGGAATGGAGCATAATGGGGACCACCCGTTGCTGTGAAGTTGGAACTGCGACTAACTAACTAACTAACTAACTAACTAACTAGTCCTTTGGAGTACCTGCCAGATTATTCAACCTACCAGCTGTTCGATGCATACTAAAGGGGCTTGAGTAAAACTCATTTAGTCCCCATAATGATTGGGATAGTCCTAAGAACGACTGGTCTAGAAATTATTTAGTCCTCACAAGAACTAGGAGTCCTGGTTTTCATCTTCTTATAGTCCATGCAGTGTGGCGTTGGTTATGATATCTTATGATATGGGGGGGGGGGGGGGGGGGTGGGATGGGCAGTCATACAATTCAAGTGGAATAAACTAAGACACAACAACGAATTGCAAGCAATAACAAGAAAAACATCAAATCAAAATAATATAAAAATTAAAAGAAAGAAGACAAACAAGTAAACCTGTTATTAAAAGAAGCAGTCAGATTCATAATGCAATAATAAGTCACACACACACACACACACAAAGCGATATAATTCAAAATGCAGTAATAACCAGCTACACACACACATACACACACACACGCGCGCGCGCGTTAACAATACTCCACTCAAGTAAATTGCAAGCATGCTAAGAAGCAGAAACATGCAACAAGGTTCCATTCTTTCCCTCTGTTAGCGGACGACGAGTGCAGGCGTCGAACGCTCATCCGGCCGCGCTCACGACATTATTACAAGCACAGATTAAAGCAGTCCAAAGTCTGACTGCCTCGTATTTGTGCTAGAAACGTATCATTTAGATCCCAAGAGATATGTTATGATGATTACCGAGAACCTTCATTGAGCTGCTGTCCCAATACCGGTGACTTCAGGGTGTAGTTCAATTATCACAGTTACTGGGTGTGTGCCATAATCTTCATAAACACAAATACAATCTATCAGATCCGACATGTAGTCGTGTCTGATAGGATGTTGCAGACGGATTCTAAAGTTTCTTTCAAAGAAGCCATTAAGCAGCATTCACCAATATGTCCAACGCTAGTTCTGTCCCTTCTTTATCTAGACAGCAAGAGTTATGGTTACACAACACGACCATGTTATCAAATGTGTTATTATTATGCGTCTTCGTGCTGAAAGGGCTTTGACAGTGATTCACTGTCGCGAGATTGCCATGAGTTAAACAGATAAATTTACCGACGTTTGCTGGGCGTATATTTCTGGGCCCACAACAGTCGTACTAACAGAGTAAACACAGCTGCACAGGTTACATCAGGTCAGCCCATATACACATTTGGTGGTGAGTGAAAAGGAATGGATACACCGCGTTGGCAGTTTGTAAACATTTAGAATTACATAGCCTTGCCCGGCGCAGTAGATGGAACAGCCCTGTCTGTCACTTATACTGTCGGACATCAGACGGAAATGGCTGCTGGGATTGTCACCACTGAACAGAAGATTGACATTTTGTCAACAGTCAGAGACAAACCGGAATTGGCAGCGAGAGACAGGAAAACAGTGCATCTGTCAATTCTTGGTTTCCGGCACATCGAGAAGTTGACGGGGTTATTTGCAACTCTTTGTGGGAGTATACAGAAATTCGCTGGCTTGTTTTGAGAATCTAAACTATTGATGACAACTTTGACTGGACTAAAGCCAGGAAAATAGTTCTTGACTGGGGTAGTTTCCCATATAAACTCGAGTTGGGACCAGCTAGGGAGGACTTGAAATTATGCTTTAGTCAGAGTGCCAGGGCACGGCAGCGCCTAGTGGAAATAATATCTACCGTGTGTTAATTAGTGACTTAATTTTACACGTGCCTATAATGGCAGATGTAGATATGATTGATAGGACTGCAGGAGTGCCATTTAAGGTTCCCTACCAGATCCAAGGAAACTCTACAAGTTTTGGGAAAGAATTAAAAAACCCATTCTGAAGAACACCAGTTCAACAATCAATAAAGTTGCATACAGAAACGTAACTTACGCTAGAGGGAAGTTGATTCACCAAAGATAGTGATGATTACTGATGCACCCCACAGCATCAGACAGTAGTAACTAAATGAGAACAGTCTAATAGTTACCTAGTGTTATATAATCTCGTGTAATAGAACACAAGACATTATATGTGAGGCTGGATAGACACGAGTGAGGATCAATCCAGTACAGTAACAATTAACATTAGTAAGTAGCCCTTATGAACTGAGTGGTTCGATGTGCAACGAGGATGATCTGTTAACTAACTAACTAACTAACTAACTGCGTACACACTGCAAAAGACTTGTGCAGTTTGTTTAGGAACATTAGGAACGGACATTGTGTAGAGTGCAACCGGTCCCTGATTAACTCTTAATACCACCGGTGTCTATTTCGGATGTTCATGAAATTGGATTACCAGAGGTCTACAGAGGCAAAGCATTATCCGGCAAGATGGTTCCGGCAACGGGTGAGACGTACTTGTTCTGACGTAACGTGCTGTGGTCTATCTTTGCTGTGATCAGCTGACTGAGTTGATGTCTGAGAGACAGAGTCTACACACTTTATAGAACACGTCACACATTTTCTTCACATACACGTCTCATATACGTTACATTTTTATTTTAATAAATTAATCTTTATTAACTTCTAGAAGCAAGAGTTGTTGAGTATGTTGCGTTGGGGAAGTATGAGAAGGGGGCATAGTACGACAGTGTGAGAGTGATAGGAAAAGGTGTCCATAGGCTGATGGAGTGTGTTGGACGGAAGCTGGTGGATTCTCCAGAATATTGAGAGGGAAAAAATAATATTATAATGTGGGTGTCGGATCTCCTCACTCCAGGGACGACACTTTAAAGGAGGACACGACATTCACAAACCGTACTGCACTGGGGAGGGTGGGGGAAATTGGGGGAAGAGAGAACCTCGCGATCAGATCTAATTATAGCAGAGAGCATAAAAGCATTTCCAGAGGATGAAAGTGTTCAATTAGTTCACCTGACATCTATATCTCAAAGAGCGGCACTTGACTCCTGGACATTTCGTTTGGTCACTCTTTAGAGGAAGAGGCCGACCACGTAAACGTTGGACTGAGGGAATAACAGAATCCATGGGAATGTCGATATACGAAGCCCATAACCGGGCACTCTCACGAAGTTTATACTTCACCTCGACACCGCAAGGTACAAGAGGAACATGATGAGAGATGAGAGAGAGAGACTCTTTAGTTTGGTTCTAGGTAGAAGACTTGTCATGTGTTGATGTTACAGGCCAATTTCTTGTTCAATTATTGTCCAATTTCTTGACAATTTGACCAAATCACCTTCTGGAATGTATCCTTTGGTTTTGTTCAAATAATGTCCAATTTCATAATTATTGGACTACATCGCTTATTTAAACATATGCGCTCCAGGGCCGACCCTCCTCTTCCCATACAAGCATTCCAAACCTGTTAGTCTCTACGTCGGTGGGCACTTATTGATTTCACGAAATACTCTAATATTGTGAGTTAAAGAACGTCCAACAGTTGATGATATATAGGTTAGCATAATTTGTCCCCACATCACAACAGACATTGGCAGTGGCCTGGATCGCTGTGAGTTGTGGAATTAGCAAACAGAGTATTATAATTTGAATAAGAAATAAAGAAATATTTATTGCACTGTTTATTGCCTGGCATGCTTTACTGCATCTGAATAAGTGCATGCAGCAGAATTCACGCAACATAAACTAAATCAATGCTATAAATCATTCATGTTAATATATATAACGCATATTCCCATAGTAATTTGCATTGACTACCATTGTAATATTAAAATGACTATCGTGTTGTCTCTTTATGCACAAAATTGACTTTTCTGTATGATCGGCAATGGATTTCGCGACCTTTAACTTTCGTCTAGTTTGTGTGGTCATCTATACAGCATTACTGTAAATTTATAAGTAATGAATAATGTGTATTATAATTACAATCTGAGTATCTTTTCATTACTGCGAGAATCTAAACATAAGGTAAGTAAAGCGTTCCTGTTCACACCACGTGACTTAGTGGACATACGATGCTACTGGCATTGTTTATATCAAGGAGCACTCGATTGGAGTTTGACCAATAGCAAGCCAGCCGTATCTACTTGTCAGGACATTTCCTGCTGGTCATTTGAAGACTGGGCGGACCTGTCAGCCCTGGTCGGTGAGAAATAAGAATCACGGCTTTGAAGAGAATTCAAACACATTACAACTTTGGTCTGTATGCAAACGTGCGAGACACAGCGCTACCGTGGCTACCATTTTACTGCAAAATGGTCAACAAAAATATCATTGTTTTCATGTTGTCTTTAGAATCGTGTATGCACAGTCGTGCTGGCTGACCTCTGCACCGTTTGCCAAAGAACACTGCCTGTAGTTGATGAGATGATAGAAGTATTTTATTATAGTGATTGATAGGGAGAATGCGTTCGTGAGCTGTTTAACACACAAAATGGTCGCATGTTAAAGGTGGCAGAAGCAATCGCCATTAATTTACAGAAGCCAATTTTGTGCAAACAGAAAGACATGAGAGTCAGTATGAAATTACCGTGATAGACAATTGGAATTTCTGTGTGAATACATGTGCTGTATATTTCAGCTTGAAAGATTGATCAACTTACTTTTGTATCTGTTGTCTGATTTCTGCAGTATGCACCTGATGAGATGCAATGAAATATGTCAGGAAATTAATCGTGCTATCTATTGTTTATGTCTTCGATATTCAAAATTATTTTAGTTTGCAGGCATAATGTTTCAGCTAGTCTTCTTCAACGTTTGGATCTTGTAAAATGTCGTTATTTTTCACGTTATTAGCTACGGAGATCGTGCTTTCGGTCTGCGGTCCTGCTGAAAGAAACCGAGTCATGTGAGATAAGGCTCAGTGAAATATAATCGACCCTCTTGCTTTTGAAACTTTTGAAACCTTTTTCTTGATGACCGAATTCTACACATTGTTTTTAAACATTTCTTCTTCTTCGTTCTTCCGAAATGTTTATTTTGAACGTTATTGTGTTGTGCCTGTTTAAAGCAGAGCTGCGTTATTTGCTACTTTCGACCGACACATCCGACTTCTTCAGTGATTTGTAGACAGGGTTAGCTTTTCCGTCTTTTAACATTTAATGTCAGAAACCTCGCATTGTTCCCTGAGTTTGCCGTCATTTACTTTATATGTGCCTGTGAGTTACTGTGGAACTTACGGGAAGTTAAAAATAGTAACACTGCAACTTACCAAGCATGTCGTGAGGCGCGATTAAGAAGAGTTGGAATGAGGCTGTTTGCCTATCACGTAGAAAACTTTAATTTTAAAATCTACCTAATCATGAACAAGTGTACAGAGAATTTACGAAACAAACAAATGTACAAACCTTACAATCGACAATCAGATGTACAAAGCTTACGATAACGAAACAGATGATAAAACTTTACAATCCAAAATCAGATGTACAAACCTTAAAGTCAACAAACCATAGAAACAAAAAGGCAATGTAATCAGAAATCTCAGTAAGTTAATTAATAAAAAATAAAATAATGACGGCCAAGAAAAGTAATAATAAATATGTTCAAACACAACACACGTGTTTGACTTTATCAAGAACAACGCCAACTTGATTATTAAAGAAATAGTTAATAATTGCCATAAATAATAACATACAATAGCCAGATTAAAAGAGAAACAAACTGAAAGCAATTTCATTACTGTTCTCCATAAATTATTATGACGTTTAATACTACCACCATCATCACGTGCCATGTTTATAGGCGTGGCCGTTTGTGATTCGCCATCGTACAGCATTATCAGTCTGGGGTCGGTTTAATGGTCTTGTCGAGATTACCCCGTGTGGCCATGTTTTTATGTCTTTCCCTTGCTCTTTTTCTATAGTTGTCACTAAATTTGCTGGTGTATTTCTCCTTATAACGTGCCCAAAATTTCTTAACTGTACACATCTAATTTCTCGAATCAATTTACCATGTTCATTTGTTTAATACGTCCACAGTATTTCAGTTTTCCGACATAGGGTGCTTTTTATCAGCCGGTTTGTGAACACATGGTGACAACTTGTTAAACATAATATTGCTTGCATGTGTGTACCATATCTTTAATCATAGATATTTACATTCGTAATGTTCCTCCGTTTTCCCACAATGTTTAACCAAATTTCTATAATACCACAAGATCTAGTCTGAGAATGGAGGTGAAGGTAGTCACTGCTGTGTTCCGCTAGTTGGAGGAGAAACAGCAAGCACTTGTTGTAATTGGAACGGACTCACAGACAGAGCCTGCTAGATAGGGTGAAAACATTCAAACTTCTTACAGAATGGCATGCTTTCAAAAAAAGGAGCATCCGTTGGATATTTTACCCAGGACATACTGGTGTGTTGAGAAACGATCAGACGGACACATTGGCTGGATCTGCGCCTCAGGGCGGGAATTTTAATGCGCGATAAAGCAGATGTGCACTGAGCTTCTTGGCATCGTGTGTAAAGAGTGGAAGAAATAATACACCATCATTGCCAATGGTTCGTCAGGTAGTGACCTATGATCTGTGGCCGACACCCAGTTCTGGGTGGAAATGCCAGACGGGCACATAATCAGATTGCAACTGGTAGCATTAGTATTCGCTGGGTGTTGGAGATCAGGACTGAGCGCGTATGGGAATTTAACAGTATGATATGATGTCGGTTCTTGACTCAAATCAAATCAAATCAACTCAGCGCAACAAAGGCTGTACTCCAACAATGTAAAAACGTTATTTCCCCAACTGATTTTGCATAGCGAACAATAATTAAATAGTTAGTTAGTTAGTTAGTTAGTTAGTTAGCTAGCTAGTTAGTTAGTTAGTTAGTTAGATAGTTAGTTAGCTAGTTAGTTATTTAATTAGTTAGTTAGTTAGTCGACGGATAATCCTCACTGCACATCGAACCATTCATTCCATAAGTGCTCGGATCCTCTCCTCAGCAAATCCCGCTACGTGTAGCAGCTAACGACACCAGTTCTGTGTTGGTTTATCAATCTTCTTTGGCTTCCTGCGTAGTGTTCTTGTTTGGTGACACCGCTTTTAATTTGCTGTTGTCGCAGTCTGACGATGGTTGTAAATTCAGTTATCACTTGGTTCTCGAAAAAGTCTTACTTCTCGTAGAGCATTCAGAATGTCAGCCTGGTTAATGGCGCGTCTGCCCTCCACAGTAGCCTTACCCGCGAGCTTGTCAGCCCGCTCATTTCCTTGTACTCCCGCATACCCTGGCACGAAGATGAAACTAATCTTTGCCAGCCGAGAATGCTCTAGAGACAGCAACCACTCTCTTCGGACCCATCCCACCTCTATACTCTTGAGCATGCGCATTGAGTCGCTAAGAAAACATGCCCTAGTGAATATCTGTGTCTCGAGCTCACGCTTTACTTACTGTCATGACTTCCATAGTCATGCTACTTGTGGTCTCAACAAAAGCAACAGAATCTTCCTTCACAATTCTCCCTCCGGCCCGAGCCGTAAAGGCCCATGGGCTTCTCTCGCGTCGGACGACCGACCCATCTGTGTAAATGACAGCATCACCGTCTAACGAATTTTCGAAAATCAACGCTTGTACTTCCGCCTCCATAGCGGCCGGATTTTTTGGTCTGCATTTTCTGTCTAGTTGAATGCAAACTGAAAAGGACGTACAGAATTACGTTGGCTCTTGTACCCACTCCTCGCCCGGTTCTAATTCCTTCAGTGAACACACCTGTTGAAGAATGTCTTCGGCTTGACCCATCCACGACCGTCCTCTTTTGAACCTGCTGCCCTTCACCTTCCTAATTTCCCTATGCAGTGGATGTTGTGTGTTTGCGTTAACCCTGGGGTAGGCACGTGCTCTGCTAATGTGTATTCTGTCTTCAATGGTTGGAAAATCAGCCATTAAATAGTATAATAGACTACGGAGACCAGGAGATCATCAGCCAAGAGACCCGTATCCTGAGGTTAATGTCTACCAGCCATCTTTTAACAACCACGACATGAATTTGATATTTAGTTTTGCTTGGGGACCATCATCATCAAGTGCTTTGCAAAGTGGCACACGTGGCCATGTCCCTCCGGATAGTTCCATTGTGGTATTACTCCCCGTCATAGTACATCATTTCTCTTAGCCTGCCATGTCTTCTTCACCATATATCTTGCCAGTTGTCACGTGTTCTTAAATGTCCCGCTTCTCCTTATTTAGCCTACGGACACTGTCTATTGTTGAATATGATGTTCCACTTTCATTAACTGTTTTCATTTAGTCATTATTAATTACTTTTTCTGTGCAAAGTGATCTCGTTTCAGAGACCACATCTCAAATCACTCTAAGTTCTTCCGCATATGATGGTTCACATTCCAATGTATGTGATACATCATCATCCGGAGGCCTGTGATGTGCAGACCTTTGCTTCCGTAACAGTCTCTCTATTGTATGCCATCAGTCCCTATTGCTGATATATGCATACTATCTATCACCTTTGGACTCTATCCCCGCTGTGTTACAACTGTCTATACCATCCCCGCTGTGGTACAACTCCCTTTAACCATCCCCACTTTGGTACACCTCCGTATATTCATCATTGCCGTGGTACTCTCTTTAACTATCCCTGCCGTGATACAACTCCGTATAACTATCCCCGCAGTGGTACAACTCCCTGTAACCATCCTCGAGGTTGTACAACTCCCTATAACCATCCCCACTTTGGTACAACTCCCTATAACTATCCCCAGCTAGGTACAACTCCCTAAATATTCATAATGTTTATATCTTCATTTGCTTGCAGTTGTCATAACAACCTATCGTCTTCAATAATAAGTTCAGTTTTGAAGGATCTATCTGATCTATTTTGGGCCCAAATAATTTTTAATATTCGTCTGTGACAATTATATTCAAAGGCAGATGTGACTTTTCGCCTAATTTGGCAAATTTTCAAATTTCATTTTAATAGCTTATATTTTGCTACAATTTACTAATTGATGTCTGCCTAAAATAGAAGGAATTAAGTGGCATGATAGAGTCACCAAAGTGAAGCCCATGCAGAGAAATGGACACATACCAGTGAACCCAGGAGTGAAGAGAAGTAGCTGGCGCTGCATAGGACATGCACTGAGACAACCGAGAAAAGTATAGCTAGAACAGCTTAGTCTAGAACCCACATCGCAAAATAAATAGAGGAAACCCTAAACTCGAATGGAAAAGAGAAGATGAAACAGAAATTATCAATATAGGAAGAATATGGACAGAGCTGCATGGGGTAGTTAAAGATATGGGGGGAATGGAGTGAGTTAGTTGGGGAAGTATGCCCAGTTGGGAGATAGAAGGAACAGGAAGAAAGGAAAGAATTTTGGTAAAGTAAATGTACTTGTGTTGCTCTAACTGCTCCTGTGAGAAAGGAGACTGTAGAGAGATGGCTTGCCCAGATATAGCATATTCGGGACAAGATCAAAAACCTGATACAAGACTTTGCTGCTCGTGCGAGTGACGACCCACAAATAAAAGCGCAGTTGTTTCTTGTGCCCATCTGTCCATTCTAGTTGTTCTTTGCTTTTACAATGCCAGTAAACACATCCATGGCCACAAACCAAAGGCTGAATGCAGAACGTGGGTGTTGATTGTCTCTCATCACTCCGGTGAATTGAAATGGTATCTTCCAGTTTCGTGGAGTGTACAGTTTGAGGTATTCGGCGGGCTTAATGATAGTGGAGGCAATGTCCATACTGATTCGAATAGCCAGACAAGGGAATGTCCATCCTGACTGGTATAGCCAGACAAGGGAATGTCCATTCTGACTAGTAGAGTCAGAGAAAATAATGTCCATTCTGCCTCGTATAGCAAGACAAGGAAATACCCATCCTGCTCCGTATAGCCAAACAAGGGAATGTCTATCCTGACTCGTATAGCCAGACAAGAGAAAGTCCATCCTGACTGGTATAGCCAGACAAGGGAATGTCTATCCTGACTCGTATAGTCAGAGAATATAATGTCCATTCTGCCTTGTATAGCCAGACAAGGAAATACCCATCCTGCTCCGTATAGCCAAACAATGGAATGTCCATCCTGCCCCGCACAGCCAGACAAGGGATTGTCTATCCTGACTCGTATAACCAGACAAGAGAATGTCCATCCTGACTCGTATAGTCAGAGAAAATAATGTCCATTCTGCCTCGTATAGCCAGACAAGAGAATCTTGACACTGTCTTGTATAGCCAAACAAGAGAATGTCAATCCTGTCTCGTAGACTAGGGTTTCTCATGCACGTGTCGCAACATTATCAATGCGATTACTTGCACACGTTGTGATATGAGATATATCGGGTTGATAGGTCTACGTCCGGCTGATAGGTTTAGGCAACACGGTTCTGACATCAACAGTGGCGCCCATCCATGCACTTCAACAGTCCTGACCACTGCGGCGTGGCCGACATACAGGTCACGGCGATCAAATCGTGCGCATCACACGAACGGGATCGCAAGACATTGGAAAACCGTCTCATCTTCCAGTTGGGTTCGCTCTCCCCTCATGGACTCAATGTCCAACACAGTTTCATTTATCTTTCAAACCTCACCCCCTCCCATCCTCGCAGTTGTATAGTCCACTAAAAATGTTAGTGACATATCCTTTACAGGACGTCCCAGTCAACCCCAGCATTAATCTTGCTGCTTGGTACCTCTTCGCAAGTTTACGTTTGGTGGTCTGTAGTTGTTTTCTGAGCGGCCGGCACTCATATCATTCTATGAGGACCAACGCTATTGCGGTCTGCATCCAGGTCGCCGATAGCTGTGTTTAGAGCGTGAAGCGAGGTTTTGCGGACTGCGCCCAGAACACCTTCACCACAGAGAGCCAATCCCAATTTTTACCCTCTCGCTCACATGGGCTTAGACAATACCTGAGCTTCTGATGGTATTTACCTTTGATCCATTGACCAAACATTCGATTCATACAAGCCACTGATAATCGTCTAACGCGTCAGTCGCTCCAAAAAAAAAAAAAAAAGGATCTAGATTTAGGTAAGTGTCAGAGTCTAGAACAGTGCAGTGATGCAGTGACATCGTTACCCCCGCCAGGCGACTTAGTCCCCAGCAGGGATGCCGTAACTTCGTTACGCCGCCAGGCGAGTAGTAGTTACCTGCCTGCAGGTTCCTGGCTGACGAGACGGCCAGCGGTCAGGCAAGGACGACGCAAGACGCACGCATGCCTCGTGAAGCCACTTCAGGTGGGAGGCAAGTTGCGAGCTATAGGCAGACAGCTCTGGGACGTCGACTCGACTGGACGCATGATGAGAGAAAGGCGTTGTGTGGTTTCTGTGCCTGAAAGTCGAGTGTCTGGACATCTTGAGAGATAGACTGTGAGCTGTATTGTGTATGTAAGTGTATTGAAGTATCAAGTATATCTTGTAGTGATCATCGTACTGTATATGATCTGTAAATAAATCCATTGAACGTTGTGTCGTTGAGTCTTAAGTCAAATCACGTTGTACTTGTACTGTCTCACATGTGTTAGGTTAGCGAGCCAAGTTTAAGACCCTGACATGTGTGGACGTGGTGGCATTCGTCCGGCTTTGAAATGAATGTGTTTATGTAATTAACATTTAAAACTAGAGTTTGTAAACTTAGAATTTTTGTCAAACTTTATAGTATAAGTAAATGTGATTGTTGAAGGCTCATTTTGATAAATTACTACATTGTTTAAACATGGAGACTAGTTGTAAACGTACAGTGCATACATATTGTTTGGTCGTGTAAACGTGTAAAACATTCGTGATTGTTGAACTTGTCACCGTTTTGACCTTGTCGACATTGTGATCTTGTCGCCATTGTGACCTTGTCGCCATCATGTAAACTTGATGTCTATGTCCTTACTGAATGTCATCTTGATGTAAGTGATGTGTCATCAATGTTGTAGAGTGTTGAGATATATGTAGATTGTCTTTGTGAATTGAGTTGTGGAATGCAGAAAGTTTTTGGAAAGAAAGTGACTTGTGTTTTGAAAAAAAAATTGTTGACTGACAAAATTACGACATACAATTACACTCAACGCCATACAAACCTAATCAACACTAAGTGACAAGCAGGCACACACCATCAAATAGACGCTAATTTATTTCCTCCAAAAACAAAGCAGGTTTTCTGTACCATCTGAAACCCTTGAGCGTAGAGGTCATTTGTGTTTCGAAGTAGCGACCCTACAGTTCCTAGCCCGATTTCCAACCGTTCTTCACCGCATCCAGGGCACTTGAGTATATTTTTCTTTTCATAAACTTTAAGGATGCAAATTTAGGCACGTATTGTCAATAGAACACAATTGTAAATTGTTTACGTTACTAACCACTTATAACAAATTGTGTGGCTGGTATTTCATTTGCATTTTCCATCATATCTTCATTAAATGATTTCATCGATATGGGGTTAAAATTACAATTGACAGGTGATGAGTTAACAAAGTGGAGTGAGAAGAAATACTCTGAATACTGTGAACGCGAAGAAAGAGCAGCTGAAAGATCATTAAAGCAGGCAGTGAAAGGGCTGCCAAGCAAGTAGAGGCAGAAACAGCCTTAAAGCAAGCAGAGGCAGCAACTGCAGCAAAACAGACCGAATTAGAACTGGCTGCAAAGACAAAGCAAGCCGAATTAGAACTGGCTGCAAAGACAAAGCAAGCCGAATTAGATATTGAATTAAAGAAGGCAGAAATAGCAGCTCAGAGTAAGAGAGAAGAACTGGAGTTACAGTTAAGATGAAAACACTTGATACTGAGACTGCCATTAACAAAGAGTCTAAGAAATCTGAGAGACTGGAGAAAGAAACCAGTACAAAAATATCAAGGTATTGTACGTAATTTTACCTCGGGATATGCATCTTTTAGATTTAAATGGA